>LOJH01027430.1:18130-28783 GCA_001685095.1 Ellobius talpinus
TAAAGACCTTGGCATCACCAATCAAAAATTTTAAATTTTCATAATGCTCACCTTGTGTTTTCTTCTTATATCTGTCTATATCAGAGAGAAATTTTACACAGGCACAGAACGAGGGTCAAGGCTGTGGTCTTTTTCCTCCCTGCCTTTACTGTGAAAACATTGACCCAGCTCCATCTCGTCAACACGAGAATGATTTCTTATGTGTTTCAGGATAAGTCTGTAATTCAAACATCCATAAGCATAAGACAAAGGGATTTTGAATTCAAGCTCAATCTTGGTACACAGCAAGACATTTTTAAAAGACAAAGAGAAGAAAAAGAATCTGTTTCATAAATACTATGCTACAAGCGAGACCCTCATAACAACAAAAAGAAAAACAAATGTATTCCATACCACAGCATGAGAGGTGGGGGAAACTCAGGCACAGCTGAGAGCTCTTCCTGCGGTAAAGAGACAGTCCAAGTCCTGAGAGAGTCAAGGTGGCCAACAGGATCTGTAGGGACAATGTATCAGAGGAGAAAGAGCTGTGCACACAACTCCAGGGGCCTGCTGAGAGTTCTAGTACTAGTGGTTACTGATCCATGAATGTATATGAGCCAACTGCTGGGGCTGAGCAAAGAACCACCTGCAAGGGGACTATGAGGAGCAGTCCTTCCAAGATGCACAGACATACACTACAGAGAAGAGCAGGGGCTCACTGGGCTAGTCTCTAATAATAAGCAATAGATAGAGTATTGTTCGTGGATCCCTATGAATATTAACACCTAAACTGGTTAAGGATTAAAATACCAGGAAATGTGTGTGTGTATTACTAGAACACATCCAGTCATGTACATCAGAACAAACAGTCAAACTTAGCAGGGTTGAGGACAGAAAGTCTTTCACCCAAGCAAAAGTCATTCAGGAACGACAAAACAGCAATCACAAAATAGCAAGAAGCTTTTAAATGTACTCCTCGAGTAGGAATTGAATTATTTAAACTGACATAAATATTAGACTTTGCTTAGAAAGATATTAGATCTGTTATTGCATTTTGGTCCACATTATGTTCAAAACGTAAGTGGAGACATGGAAGGTACTAAAAAAGGACAACTTAAAATCTTGGAGGTGAGAACGTAATGTGTAAGAGCAATGACGTGATGGGGTTTAATGACAGTAGGCACTAAAAAGAAATTCAGAGCTTGAAGCTGCAGCAAGAAATGTTGAAACCAGCATTAAGAAGATATCTTTTTAAAAAGAGTGGAAATGTGCACAACCTGTCAGTCTGGTGCAAATGGTCCAATGTGTGTGAAAAGAGATGAGAAAGAAAAATATATTTGAAACAAAATGACTCCAAAGTCTCCAAATTTGTTGAAAGCTGTTTATGTTTAGAAGCAAGATAAGCCCTTAGGCTATAAGAGAGACATATAAAAATCATAATTACAAATCATAATCAAATTTCTCAAAATCAGTACCAAAAATAAACTTAAAAGATACTTTTATATACAAAGGAACAACGAAAAAAATATTATCAGTTTTTTTGTTAAAAAAACAAAATGTATCCGAAATCACAGGGGTAGAAGGTGACGGTCTAAGGTGCTTCCCAAAAATAAATAAGTAAATAAATAACCCCATAGGCCTTTCAGTCACTGAAAATACCTGTCAGAAGCAAAGGGAAACTGAAGACACCTTCAGAACTAGCATAATATGATAAGTGCATGTAAAGTATGAATAAATATCTTAAAGCAACAACTAAGATTATGGTACAGGTTTAGCTAATTGAGAAACAAAGAAAGTGCATTTGTTTTTCAATGAGGACTCAAAAAAAAATGTCTAGTGACAGAGATGGGGAAAAGCACCAAAGGAAAGACTACATAGAGCACACAGAAAGTGAATAGACTGATAACATCTTTAGATCCTAGCATCCCAATGATCATACTAACAAGTATCTAGTATGTCCTTGGGGCAAGGCTAGTAATGCAAGGTAGAACTAAGTCCAGCAAGCAGACTGACCATGTGCTGCAGAGAGCAAAGATGCTCAACGCTTATGGCTCATGTACAAAAGATGAAACCATAGGAGTAAATTACCGTAAAACTATACAATGTTAAAAATAAGTTAACACACACACCCTGAAATGGCAGTTAAACAGCAAATTTCACTGCAGAGCAAATAATGATGATGATGATGATTATGATTGTGGTGATAAAAATGTTAATAAAAGGAAAGTGTCAATTTGTCCAGACTTCTTTACAAAGCTTTATATAGCTAAAAATGGAAAACACATGAAACAAAACTAACAGAACATCAATGACAAATTCGCCAACTCAAGTTTATAGTACAATGTTTTAATATAGTTTTCTATAGCCTTAGGTAACACCACTGACTAGGTATCCAAAATATATAAGGAAACGGTAATAATAAATTCTATAAATATACTTGGAAAATTATGAAATGAAAGCGTCCCCCAACTAAGTTTCACAGCAGTCATTACTTCTATGTTTATGTCAAGGCTACAGGTAGATTGTTGATGCAGTACTGGTCACAAGTTAGAAATTTCTAAATAAAACTTTAGACAATCAAATCAAAAATGTTGTAAAGTACATTATTATATCATGATCACATGAGATTTATGCAGGGAATATAAGTTTGCTTTACTATTTTACATTAATGTTACTCCAATTATTAATAGTCTAAAGAGAGTGAACTCACAAACATCTTAAAAGATGTCAAAATATTTGACAAAGTAAACTTTCCTCATGATAATGCAAAGCAAGTGAGAAATATTTGAAAGTATGTCTAAGAAAACCCTCATGATAATATGACAGCAGTGCTTTTTTTTTAAAGGTGGAGAGCGGAAAAGAATGGTAGCCATCAACACTGTTACTCAGTAGTTCTTCCCAAACTGGTCTATAGACTCAACATTGTGGCAGGCAACAAATTACCAGGCTACTGTTAAAAACATACCCAGACTCATTCCACAATTTTTGTAGAAAGGAAAAGAGTCCATTATAACCAAAGCCAACTGTATAAATGGGCGAAAATGAAGAGTTACCAATTTTAAGATTTTTGCATTTACAATTGCAAGACTTATTCCAAAGGCACAGATCTAAGACAAGATGCAGCTGGCATAAAATAGCCTTCAGAAGTAGATCCATATGCATGGATAGTCACTTGTTATAAAAGTCCAAGATAATTTAGTAATGAAAGTATTCAATAAATCACACTCCTATATTCAACCTGAAGGCCAAATATCAGCTTCTAAGGGAAGCTGCAGTCTGTAAATAAAAACTTACTGCAAAAGTATCATAGGCATAAATATAAGATTTAAAGTAGGAAATCATGCTAAAACACATGCAAAAAAATTTGTGTCCTCGGGCATATACCATTTGAATATGATATCAAAAGTTTGATACATACACAAATATATAAATTATAATTAAAAAACAAAGATCTCATCAAAGAAACCATTAGAAGAATGAAAGACTTATTTAATATTGAGAAAAATGTTTGTTAACTGTGTTTGATAAGTGAATTATGCTTCCAATACATAAAGAACTTTCAAAACTCAGTAAGAAAAAACAAATAGCCTAATACATAACTGATAAAAAAATAGATCTTAACCCCCTCCTTATTCCTTGCTTCTTGCCTCCTGCAGCAGATAAGGAAGCTGTCCTTCACCCTTCCCAGTTGTTGCACTCAGCAAAGCAGGCCCTGTTCCTCCCCTGGGCAGCCCAGTAGAGATGACCCTCTGCAGAGCAGGGCTAGGAATAATGCATCACAATAGAGCTGGCCCTGAGGGCTGCAAGGGGTGAATTAGCCAGGGCAATGCTGGAGAGCTTCCCCTGGTGGTGACGGGATAACTGCTAGGCTGACCAAGCCCTGCAACTACCTAAGCCCAGAATCAAGGTTGTGTGTTGTCCCACCCAACATCTACCCCATCTGTAGTCTGCTGAAGCAAAAAGCTGCGGGATCTACACAACACAGAGCAACAACAGGACATCCAAGACAAGCCCCAGTGAGGGGAGATTGACAGTAGCAGAAACCACTGGCAAGAAAAGATGTATGGATAAAAGGATTTACTCTGTGACTCACCGTGTCACACACACAGCTTCCATGACAAGATTGATATCTACTTTTTTTTCTCTTCAATTTATATTCCTTTATGGGGGGGTTGGTTTACAAGGGCAGAGAACAGACAGAAAGGAATGGGGAAATGAAGGAGATCGAGACACATGATGTGAAAGACACAAAGAATAAATAAAAAGAAAGTTTAAAACAAGAAAAAATAGATCTTAATAAGCATAATATTCCAGAAGATTAATGAAAGACTGGTATTCACATATAAATACATCTAAAAAAACTATGAGGGAAATACAAATTTTAATTTTATTCTGAAGTTACTACACACATATTAGGATGGCTGAACAAGCAAGGATGTCCTGATCAAGTTGGTGAAGATAGGCAGGAACCAAGCTAGACCATATTCACTTACTGCAAGAGCAAGCATAAAGAAAATTTGAGGAATTCAAGACATGAAATGTAGGCAATAACATGCCCATAGATAGCATTCTAGAATCAGGTTCAAGGCATCCTTTTCCTTTGTAAGTAGGCTTGCCATACTCTGGCTGACTCTATATTCCATCATTTTGTCCATCGACTTTCATTAGTCATTATTTATGCTGTAACTGTATCTTTGCTATAATGAACATGCCAAAATGGACATCTTTATAGATGTGGCGTTTAGATTTCTGTTTGTTCGTTGGTTTTAAAACACAAACTGGGCTTATCTGCTCTTCCACAGTGACTAGCTGTGCTCAAGCAGCACAATGTGCACGCAGTGAATGATCACAGTACTTTTCCACACTCAGAGAAAACACAGATTTCAGAAAAAGATGCTAAGTCCTTCTTGGGCTCTGTTTGCAATGCAGGTGATCCTCCTTTTCAAGACTATACTGTGGTAAATTTCATTTAAGCTTTATGATGGTCTGCCAGGAGAATTATTGCTCAGGATCCTGTTGCATTAACAGGTAGTTTTGGACAGAGAATGATGTCAGAAAGCAGTGCCAGAAGCAGCCTCTGCACGTACAACTGGCACTCTGGTGTTGTTGCTTATTCCGGACTTGTACTCTTAGCAACAAGTTGCTTAGCACCTTCTGTTATTTTGTTTCTTGCCAAGCAAATATGTTTGTGTCTCTTTTCAAAGGCAATAGGATCTAGAGGAGAGGTATTTAAATAATTTCCATGGTAATGTAGCTAATAGGGGATGGAACTGAAGATTCAAATACTTCTTTTTCTGACAGAAAGACCGTGATGCTTCAAGACTCTTCTGCATTGCTGCATTTAACCTATATTATTCTCTGGAATTTTTATATCCAAAAATAATGAGTAGATTATGCAAGGAATTGGATATTTACACAATGAAACATTAGGCAAACAGTTGAAACACATATTAGTAACTCATTAGTACAAATAAGACTCAACTGTAATGCATAGACCCAAATTTAGCTTACAGATAAAAATACAGGAGGGGCTGAGACACACATATATTGCTTCAAATATTCTTTTTCCTTTATGGGCAAAGTTAAGACTGTAACTATACATTTATTTTGTTCTCATCAACTTTTTAAAGCATCCATTCATGTCTCTTTAAGACAAGTAACTTGAAGAACACGATTTCAAACTTTCTGTTGAGGTCTATGGGGCTCGCAATGAATGGGAATTTTGAATGACTACAGGAAACAGTCCTTATAAACCTGCCTTATTAAGCATCTGTAAGGAATGGGAACAAATCTCTAGTCTGTTAAGACCCTGAATTTTGAGAATTTGGCACTGTAGTCTAATCCCCCATCCTAGCTGATTCTCTGCTTTCTTCATGTATTTGCAAATTCATAAAGATATGTGTATACACACAGACATGCACACACACACACACACACACAGGGAAAGAAGGGGAAGAAAGAGGTAGGAAAGGAAGGTATAAAGATGGGAGGAGAGAGGGACAGAGGGGAGGAGAGAAGGAGGGAAAGGGTGAGAAATGGTGAGGAGAGACAGCCAGGTCAATCACAGAAAAACACAATATACTAAAATAACATTTTCTTTTAAAATATTGATATAGTATCTTTCCTGCATTTATATTTTCCACACTAAAATCCATGTTTCTTTTGTGGCTAAAAATTTAAAAATGTGTATACACCTTTGGCATCTTATTAACCAAGATGCAATATTTCAGAGAGTTAAAAACTAGTATTAACTGAAGAGAACCTGCTTCCTGAATATATATTGTCAGCCTTTCTCCAAAATGCTGGCTTAAACAAGGGCAAAGCAAGCCCAGCTAATACTGTTAAAGAGTCTCTCCTACAAAACCTCTCCCCTTTCTGTAACCAGTGAAAAGGGGAGCAATGTGGAGAAGAGCAGATGCATAGTTCCAACTGCTGCAGTGGCCAATTTCCTGACTGTAGACAATACACAGATCTCTGTCACTGACTTTCTGTCTCCCTGCCACTCTGCCTTTCTGTCTCTCTCACCGTCAGGTATTTCCTTTGGTGTCTCAGCAACTTACTCCCCTACTCTGGCACAGCTACCTATAAGTTTCAGTAGTTTCTCATGACAAAGTAATTTTTATTAATCCCTGTACTCTTCTTTGGTCTCCTCGAAACATTCCAGTACTTGTTTGATATGTGTTAAAATTGTAACATGCTACTGTACTGTTTTACCATGTCCATAACCATATAGAGATTTTTCTAATAAAGGAAACTGTCTTTAGCTTTGAGTATTTTCACATTGGTTTAAATACAGTTTTGACTTCTAATTTACTCATATCTTATGTCCACAAATATAAAAACCTAGCTTATAATTTTCAAATTGCATTTTAGGAAGATAGTATAAAAACATTAACTATCAAGCAATGGCTTCCAAAAGGCTCTAAGAATCATGAATTTATTATTGATATCATTGAGTCAATAAGCCTAACAAGTTGTATTTCATAAAAAAACATAAATAATTACTCTTAAAACCAGTATAAAATGATGCTTACATTGTTTTTCCATTTGTGAATGGGCAGATGCATATTTGATTTTGATCTTGTATCTTTGTGTCTTACAAGTGGCAAGATTAGGGCAGTGAGATGGCTTAATGGGTAAATGTGCTTGCCATTAAACTTGACAGTATGAGGTTAATTCCCCTAGCCTTTAGGAAGGAGAAAATGGAAGAAGAAAGTCAACGTAAGCAATTAGTCTTCTGACCTCTACATGTGAGACATGGCACATGCATGTTCACTCACACATATGTCAAGACCATTTACCAACCTGGATTATCCTTTTTGTGAGCAGTAATGAGAAATAAAAGCTCATTTTATGTAATCCTGGAATCAACAAGCAAAAATCCTACATGAGAAGACTGATCTCTGGGCATTAAGTGGCTTATAAGAGAATGGGAATAAAAGTATTTCTGTAACATAAGGGCCTGCTTGTTGGAGTTTCTGTCCTGCCCAGTCCCCACAGTTGTTAGGTCCCAAAGACAGTCTCACAGAGGTCTCCATAAGTTATAAACTGATTGGCCCATTAGCTCAGGCTTCTTGTTAACTCATATAACTTATATTAACCCATTATTCTTATCTATGTTAGCCACATGGCTTGGGACCTTTTTCAGCAGGGCAGTCACATCTTCCTTCTTCCATGTCTGGGCAGAACAGGGGAGGAATGGACTTCCACCTTCCACGAATTCTGTTCTCATTGACCTGCCTCTACTTCCTGTCTGGTTGTACCGCCTATACTTCCTGCCTGGCTACTGGCCAATNAACTCATATAACTTATATTAACCCATTATTCTTATCTATGTTAGCCACATGGCTTGGGACCTTTTTCAGCAGGGCAGTCACATCTTCCTTCTTCCATGTCTGGGCAGAACAGGGGAGGAATGGACTTCCACCTTCCACGAATTCTGTTCTCATTGACCTGCCTCTACTTCCTGTCTGGTTGTACCGCCTATACTTCCTGCCTGGCTACTGGCCAATCAGTGTTTATTTAAAACATAATTGACAGAATACAGAATTGTCCCACACTATATTTCATCAAATACTTGAGCTGTTTCAGAAACCATAGACTCTTGATTTACCTATATGACTGTGATCACCAGAACATACACACATACAAAAGCTGTTTAGAAAAAAAATAGGATGTTGACAAACATCTGCAAATGTTACTATTGATTTATAATGGAATTAGGCAGTCTTTAAGAAAACTTGTAGTGACAATGGGCTGCCTTTTAAAAGGGAAATTCGTGAAGTGATAGGTCAGGGGAAATGCCTTCAGTGTTTAAAGATTTTATTAAATCTTAACTAAGAGGTTTCGAGGCTGAGCAAATATTACCTGTTTCAAAGTGGGGATATGTCTTCCCCCTCTTACTTCAGCTTCACAAAATTGAAAGTCAACATGGAATGTGGAGCATTCTCATATCCTCTGCTTCCAGGATTCCACAGATATTTCAGCCACAATTTCACCCCTATTTCTTTGTAAAACTCTTGATTAGCTCTAGTCTACACTTCTTCCATGCTTAATCTCTTCCCCCCCTGCCACATGTATCCACACATATCTGCCGCCCCAATACAGAATGCCGGAAAGGACAAGACAGAAACAAAATACCCTACAAGACAGAGTTTGCAAACTCTTCCTTGTTTGCTGAAGCTGTCTGTTTTTAAATAATGCACAAATCAACTTCACTGCCATAGAAATAATCAACACAGGATCAAAACCTGGAGTTCCTAGTTGTGCACAAATCAAAAGCTGTAGGAATCCAACAGCTGGAGTCTGTCTCATTATTTCCCCATCCTTTGATGTGCCTTTCAGCCCAGTATCTTAGAGAATTACTTGCAGATATGTCTATCCACAAATTCTACATTGCTTACATATTATAGTTTCCAACAGAGATAAATACTGTAACTGAGTTCTCATTTTCAAAATAGAACCCCCTCTCTTTTTTCATCTTCTATTATGCACACAATCTTGTAAATGGCAGAGCAAAAAAATCAGCTGCATCTAATAAGAGAATCAAGTTTGTTATTGACTCTGAGACGTTAGTTTCCGCTAGATCATCCATCATAGCTTTATTATGTGATCAACTGCCTAATTAATTTTGTACTGGGGTATTTAGACAGAACACTGAATGTTTCAGTGGGGTTTTGCTATAATCCTGCACCTGCGGCCTCAGAGATTTAGATATCCCTCCTATCACAAGTTTGTACTGTGCCTATAATCACTTCTGCTTCACTAGGATTCCAGCAATCCAGTACAACAGAATTCAGCAATATTAATTTCAGAAACGCCAGAACATTTGCATCTGTGGTTATGTTTCTTTGGACTTTAATCAGATCAAAGTCACAGCAAGATATTAAGAGTGCTAGATACAATATTTTGTTCAGACAGTTTTAGTGGGTAAATCAGACACTGTTTTGATTTTCTGTGCTTATCTGTTAATATGGACAGATGCAATCATGCTACTGTATAATGACTCTTGATTGCCAGAAGTATTTGATTTTGCAACCATTCGGTAGTGATAATTAAAGATAACAGGATATCCTATACAGTAATAATTAAAGATAGCTTTGCGAGCTTTATCACATGAATAAATGCCATGGAAGAAGAATTGGATCTCTAAAGTTCATTATGCAATGTGTATTTTTGGAAGCCCATGTTTGAAAAGTATGAAAAAGAGACATTTAGGTGTGGCAGGATTAGCTAAATCTGAGTTCATTTTCAAATTCTCATTGGTACTAGTTGCAAAATGTTGAGACTTTCATTCCTTATTCAGGAAAATGACAGCAGGGATGTCTTTTTCAGAAGACAGAGGGTAGAGAAGCAGTTGAGATTTTATATTTTACACGGAAATAGTCATTCATACACGCATGTACATACAATATTTAAATCTGTTTAACTGGAGAAAGGAGTAAAATTCTATGACACTTGGTCATTACTCTCTGGGAAGCAGGACATTTCAAGAGGCAAGAAATCTCACTCCTAAAACCTCAGTCCTTCTGAGACTGAAACAGAAGCAAAACAGTTTTTTAATTATTTTTGTCAGTACTTTGAAAAGATGACAAAGTCTTGTCACTAAAAGTTATCCAGAAAGCAAAACCGTCAACCAGCCAAACCAATCATGCCCGTCTCTAAGAGAACCGTTTTGTAAAACATGAGATGCCATTAAAGTACAGTTAAACTAATTGAATTTTAATTTTTAGATAGAAAAGACCTCTTGCCTGAAATTCAGACACAATTATTGTATGCCTTGTATTGATATTTGCTTAATCTGCCAAGTTTCTGTAATTGAGCTTCTGCACACCCTGAATTTCCTTCCTCCAGTATAAGAAAGATTTAGATATGTAGATTTATGATAGCCTGTTTCCCTATGTGATGCTTCCTGGGGAAGAGAAAACATGAATGACAGCAAAGCCTGTGAAGGCCAGGGGTTCTGGTGGCAGCACAGTGGACAGTCAGGTGATTGCCTGGCAGAGAATACACCTTTTCTCACTTCCAGTCTGTACCTATGGCCCTTCTTACTTGTGCACAATTCTTAAATAGACTCCAGGATGACACCCTTTAGGGTGGAGGAAAGATGATGGAACATTAATTTCAGAGGCTCCAGTCTAGACTTCATTTAAAGGACATCCTCCTCCTCCTCCT
>LOJH01027431.1:0-12480 GCA_001685095.1 Ellobius talpinus
TAGTTCTCTTGGGTGAGTTTGCTTCTTTTTGTTCTAAAGTTTTTAAATGTTCTGCTAATTCACTAGTGTGGGATTTTTCCAGCTTCTTTATTCAGGCATTTAGTGCTATGAACTTTCCTCTTAACACTGATTTCATTGTGTCCCATAAATTTGGGTATGTTGTGTGGTCATTTTCATTGAATTTTAGGAAGTCTTTAATTTCTCCCTATATTTCTTCCTTGACCCATTGTTAATTCAGGTGAGCATTGTTTAATTTCCATGTGTTTCCATAATATCCATCTTATCGAATCACCATGGTTTAAGATTGAAATTCAACAGCAACACTAATTTTAGAAAGCCCACAAACATTATGTAGCCCAGCCAGGAACTCATTATGTAAGCCAGGTTGGCCTTGAACTCGGAGAGACAGCCAAAGAGATATCCCCACCTCTACCACTGTGGTGTACAGAGAACTGGGATTAAAGGTGTGTGACACTGCGTCCAGCCCCCACCCCCTTTAAGAGATCAGCTCCTGTTATGTAACCCAGGCTCCACACAAATCGCTGGGTTCTAAAGTGATCCTCCAGTCATAGCTTCCTGAGAAGTGGGAACTTCTAGTGTGGCCCACCAAGACAGTTTGTGAAGAACATCAAAACCTATAGACTTTTCATAAAGCAAATTACCATCCACAATGTAAGGAAGCCTTATCCAATCAATTGTAGACCTTAAAAGGACCATTCCTGGTTGCCCATAGAAGAGGGAATTTAGCTTCAAAAACTCACCATAAAAAACCCTGCTTGAGTTTCCTGCCTGTCCTGTAGGTTTTAGACTTGACTTCAGTATCAAATTTTACCTGAATATTTGGCCTGCCAGCTCACCCTGCAATGTTAATTTTCCATCTCTGTGTCCTGACCTCTAATTCTTTAACATGAATCTAGATGGATTGGGGATGGAGGCATGCTACTGCCTCTGTCTCTTTGGAGTGATACACCACAAGCCAAATGTCAGCAGCCATGAGAAGATGAAGGCAGAGTGGATTCTCTTTCAGAGCCTCAAGAGAAAGCAGATCCTGCTGACATCTTGATTCCAGCCTACTAAAACTAGCGTTTGCATTTCAGACCAAAGAATGCTGTCCAATTAAAAACTACTGATAGTTTACTATAGGAGCCACAGGAAATTAATATGCTCTAGTTGGCAAATTCATTAAAAGCATTTTACAGATGGAGCTACATTACATATTAAGATTGAGCAAGACAATATTTACACATGGTAGACAATGATATCCTGGTTCCTCATTATCAGAAAAAGTAATTACAAATAAAAGAAGATAATCAGGTGTGTCTTGCCACTCAGAATACCTGTAACAGCTAGCTCAGGAGGTTACTGAGCTCAGCTTGGAGGTTCCAAGTTCAAGCCCAGGAGACAGATGGACAAACCATTAAGGAGCACATGTAGATGCAAATGATCATATCTTGATCAAAAGCATGAATATAGGGTAGCAGGGTCCTACAATCCCTTATGCCACAATGTCCCAATAACTTCCCACTCTTACAACTTGTATCATCTCCTATAGTGTCTCCCTGGGGACCAAGCCTTTAGCATATGGACCCCCACAAGATTTAACACACGAACACTCAGCATCCAAACCACGTTACACAAATGAACCATGTTGCTGAATTACTTGTATAAACTCATATTTCATTTTTATCAGATAGACACTAACAAACATGTACACAGAAAGAGGTGTGTGTATGTGTGTGTGTTCCTTCAGCACTGATATAAGTTATTGTACACTTGTGCTTTGAGAATGTGAATCTTGCTGGGTGGTGGTAGTCCACGCCTTTAATACCAGCACTCAGGAGGCAGAGGCAGGCAGAACTCTTGAGTTTGTGGCCAGCCTGGTTTACAGAGTGAGTTCTAGGACAGGCTCCAAAGCTACACAGAGAAACTGTCCACTTCCTGTTGCCTGCAAGATGTAGCACTCTCAGTTCCAGCACCATGTCTCCCTGCAGGCCACGATGTCCCATCATGATGATAAAGGACTGAACCTCTGAAATTGTAAGCAAGCAATGGCAATTAAATGTTTTCCTTTATAAGAGTTACCATGGTCATGGTGCCTCTTCCAGCAACAGAAACCCTAACTAAAGCACCCAATCCTATTAAAAAATTTTTCCTTAAAATTAGATATCTGGGCAGTGGTGGCTCATGCCTTTAACTCTAGCACTTGGGAGGCAGAGGCAGGCAAATCTCTGAGTTCAAGGCCTACAAAGCAAGTTCCAGAACTGCCAGGGCTTCACGGAGAAACTCTGTCTCAGAAACAAAAACAAAAAAAGAAAGGGAAAGAAAGAAAAAATTATATACAGTGATTATTTTTCTCCCAAATGGATAAGTAGACTCTGGAATTATAAAAATAGGTACAGTTTAGAGACTACATGAGCAAGATTCTGGACCCAATCCCTGAAGGGTTGATGATATGAAGGCCTCAGATGGACTGAGAAATTTCAGACAGAAAAGTTGACTGATAAGACTTGTGTAAGCTTCTGACAAGAATTTCAACATACCAATCCCCACTGGTATCTACCACTTCAAGACTGAAGAAGTGACTTGCAGATGGAATCTTCCATCCTTTTTTCCTTTCTGTAAAGCCCCAAACCCCGATGCTGCATGTACAGTCTTTAGGCCCTTCTGCTTCTGGAGATGCCTGACTGCTTTCTATTATTTCCATGTTGCCTCCATCAGTCGTGATCTAACAACAATCCCCAGTGCTCAATTTATTAGCTAATTAACTAATATGTATGCTTAGTGGCATCAACTTACTGTGGAACATTTTATAATTTACATACCTTTACAATCCTAATTAAAACCTACTTCTTCAATGAATCATTCCAGTCCATGTCTTAATTTTTTAAAAGAAACCAGTATCTTCTACAATATATCAGTATAGTCTATGAAAACAAAAGATAACTGTGTAGAATATTATTTGAAGACGTGTTACATTCATTTATGCTGTGGAACATTTGTTTAAAGATGCAAAGATGTGTTGCATCCTTTTATGTTGCATTTGCTTAACTCTGTGGAGCTGTGTTAATTTACCTGCCTGAAACACCTGCTTGATCTAATAAAGAGTTGAATGGCCAATAGCAAGGCAGGGCTGGCAGGCAGAGAGAATAAATAGGAGAACTCTGGGAGGGAAAGAAGAAAGAGCAAAGGATGGAGGGGCAAGAAAAGAAGGGCTCAGCAACACAGCCAGCCACGGACCAAGAATGAAAGTAAGACAGACAGAAGTAAGATAAAAGGCAAAAGGTAGATGGAATAACTTATGATAAGAAAAACTGGCTAGAAACAAGCCAAGCTAAGGCTGTGCTTTTAAAGTAGTAAGACTCCACATGTATTTATTTGGACGCTGCGTAGTAGGACCCCCCCGCCCAAAAAAGTCAAAAGACCCAAAGAGTGAAAAGAAAAAACCAACTAACAACAGATAACTATTTCACTGTAGTGTTTTCTGTTAGTTCCTGCGTTTTGTCTTTTTCAACCATGTTTTTGAGTTCAAAACTGAACTATTTGTATGCTCTCAAGATGACATGTGCACTTAGATATTTTAAAAATACCATTTTTGTCTTGCTTCATTTATTGACTTATAATAAACTGAACCATACCAGTATGCTACATATTATTAAAATAAAAACAAACTATTAAATTGTAACTCAAGGCTAAGACGAGTTTTGAGTCTTTTTTAAAACAACCCAATCCCAATTCTTTTTTCTTTCTCACACAGTCATTATCTTTATCATATCAAATCTATGTCATGTCATAGAAAAGGTATCTGATACAAAACCAAAAACCCTGGATTTTTAAAGTATATATGAATTATACAAATAAATCTCACTATGACATTTTCATCGGTGGATATAGTGTGTTTTGATCATAGTCATACACACACCAATTATCTTGTCTTGAAAAACTCTAACTTTTAAAAAGTACTTTTTCAAAAAAAAGATTTTCATTCATGTTTATTTAGCTTCATATTTATTCAGAGAATGTCACATAACTGTAAAACTACATTTTAAACTAGAATTCCTTTTCATATTTTAATCAGTTATTGAAGGTTTAGATTTTAAGAAAGTTTACAGTCTGGGTCTGGATAGAAGGCACAGAGGTTAAGAGCACTGGCTGCTTTTCCAGAGGACCTGGGCTCAATTCCCAGCACCCAGATGGTAGCTCACAACCATCTTTAACTCCAGTCTCAGGGAAATTTGACACGCTCTTCTGATCTTTGCAGGCACCAGACATAGTGCACATAGTGACATATAGGCCAGCAAACATTCATACAAAATAAATAAATAGCTATTTTAAAATATATAATCTAAAATGTTCTTAAATTCTATTAGCTAAGCTCCTGAAGTCTTTAGAAAGATTTAATTCAATAAACTGTGAATGTTTTGGATATTCTGAAGAAGCTAGACAGACCTTCACTCAAATTTTGTTTTGCATGTTGCCACACACAAACCCCAAAATACATTAAGAAATAATTTTCTTCTCATATAACAGATTTCTGGAGGGAATTCCAAGCTTGAAATGACTTGAAAATGACTTTAGAGATCATTTGAGTTTTAAACAATGACTAAGGATGAGGGTGCCAATAAAGGCTTTGAACTTCCTGTTGGCAGCAAAGAGAAACCAAGAGGATTTTCTCTGAAGTTTGATCAGATGTAGGGGAAAAAAAGTGAAGATTTAAAAATCTGTCAACAATTACACATTAAAATGCGGAGCCATACTCTTTATTACTTGATAACTCAATTTAAAAAGCACATAAAGATATTGATTAAAGTATACAATTTCACCAAATTTTAAATATCTTAATTCAAGCTCTATCTAATTGACAAATATGGAATATAAAATATAAACATGAAAGCCCTGTCTTGAACCCCCAAACCAAAAAACTACAAACATGAAACAAAATATAAAATATAAAAACTAAAAATGTTAATATGAAATGTCCTTTGTTGAAGATGGAAAACAAAAAATTTTTTATTAATCAAAAAAGCTTTAACCAAAGCCAAGCAACCAGAGATAGAGCAATACAATTTTCAGATATTAGTCTTTCTTTCACATTTTAGTAACATAATTAGCAAAAGTAGAATTTTACTGTTGTTGCATTTAGAAGAAAATAACATAAACCTTTATTGTCATTGACATGAATTTTTAAAAATTACTATCAGAATTTTGTATCCTGCAATAATGAAGCATAAATAAAACCCAGTGATTCCAAGATTTTTAATTGCTAAAGTATGAATTCTGCACAGTTATCATTAAAAGGTCTTCTGATCATTTGAAAATATCCTTGTTACTATCAAAATAACTAAAATACTACCAAACTAAAACTCAAATTCCAGGGAGAAATGAACTTAATATTATATAAAATTAATGGAAAAATATTGATAGAAGAACTGTCTGAAAGGGCTTACAAAGTCAAAATCAAAATAAATAATGATTAGCTTATGCCGCAATAAAAATAAAACATTCAATACTTAAATAACTTCATTTTTTGATTCTATTCAAAAGAAAATGGAAAACTAAAGTCATCTTTTCCAGTTCCAAATGTATGAGTTGAAGAGTCTGAGGGAAAAGAAAACGTGAAGGTATCGTCTCCTTCTGATTTCCCAAATAAGTTTCCTGAAGAATATAAATATTAAAATATCATTGTATTCATGTTATATAAAACAATCTACTAGACTGCAGAGTACTGCACACAATAAATAGATGAACATTGAATCACTTATATATTTAGCATATATTTAAATGTATTCTTTATATACATAAGGCATTGTTTGTGGTACTATGGAAAGGTACATTCTAACTTAAGGCCTACTTACAAATAATCTGAACTTAAGTATGTAAAGAACTTGTATAAAAAGCAGGAAGTAGGGTAAGCCATCTCAAACAAAGAGAATAATACATAGGCCCCAAAACAGCTGTGCACAGGAAACAATAGGGTAACATAAATCCTTTCAACTTAGCAGGACACTGAAAACAATAACAAAGATATATTAAACAAGAATTAATGAAGATAAGTTTGCAAAGACTACTGAATGTCTCACTAATGTAGACTTAGATAACAGGAAACCATTAAAATATTTTCGAGCACAGAAATAACATGACTTAAACTGCTTTATAAGGTTACTTTGAAAAACATCAACAATCAAAGAATAAATGAAGAAAGTATTTCAATAAAAAATATGCACCAGAGAGATAGGAGAAGATAAATTCTTTCCCAAAAAGATGGGAATAGTTAATGGTAAATTATTAAAAGGTATTAAATATGATAACAAAAGCGAGATATACCCAGTTTGGTATACTGACTTCTCAGTAATACAGGAGGAAACTAGTTTGGCAAGTTGTGGAAGTTGCTGAAGTGCTCAAAGAATGAAGAAGGAAGAGGGACAAAGGGCAGGAGGACAGGAAAGAACAGAACACTTACTGCTTTCTGCGTGATGAGACTGCAGCACTATCTCCTTAGTTAACATTGTCCAGAAGTAAGTAGTTTTAAATAAATAAATAAAGGAGCTAAAAGATCAACTGGAGATAAACCAAGTACCATGAAGGAGAATTAAAATGTTTTTATATGTAGAGAACTTCAAATCACTTACCAATCTCTTGTTGTGATGAAGGAGGATTTAGGTTTACTGCAGAGTAATGTTCATTAAACTGGAAAATAATTTCCATTAACTATTACTTGTGAAATCTAAAGTATAATTTATATAGCATTTATATTTAACATTAGAGTCTGTACTTTTAGTACATAAAATTAGAACGGACATGACAGTAACTTTCTACATAGCACAGTACAAGACTTAAAAAAAAAAACTCTTGTCTTTGGGCCTGGGATGTAGCTCAGTGGTAGAA
This sequence comes from Ellobius talpinus, assembly GCA_001685095.1. Classification (NCBI taxonomy): domain Eukaryota; kingdom Metazoa; phylum Chordata; class Mammalia; order Rodentia; family Cricetidae; genus Ellobius; species Ellobius talpinus. Next base: position 6,883 of record LOJH01027431.1, read on the forward strand.
TCCTTGTTTAGCAATCATGAGGTTTTTGGTTCAATCTTTAGCACTGGATGGATAAATTTGTCATTTACTTATATTAAAACAAGGACTGGTCTGGAGGGTGTGACTCAGTGGTAGAATGCTTGTCTATAGAATTCCTGAGGCCTAGGGTTGGATTCCCAGCATTGCAACAAATAAATAAATAAATGAAGCCTAATAACTTGATTATAGCAATATATAAAAATATTTACCCCTAGAGAATCATCTCTATATTTCTTTTGAATATTTTATAGTTAATATTTTTAAATTTACTTTAATTCATCTGTTAAGTTTTATTGGTGTAATGTGTAAATCCCTAATTTATTCTTAAAACAAGTGGTCCCATCTTTATCACATTCTAAATTCTTTTGTTTCAAGACTTTTTAGCCTACACCACTGATCATTTGATCAATCCTTATATCTTTATCATACCATTTTTATTACATTTAAGTTTATATGTTTTATGCATTTAGTTATTATGTATGTGTATGGGCATGCATACATGTGCCATGCTGTATACGTGAAGGTCAGAGAATAACTTGTGGGAATTGGTTCTCTCCTTCCACCATGTGGGTCCCAAGTCAAAAAAATCATCAGGCTTGAACCTATTTTTGAGTCATTTCACCCAGTGTTAATGTGTAGAATAAGTTCCTTTCACCAATCTATTTTACACTATTTATGACTTTTAATTATATCCTATTAATTTCCAACAGAGGTAAATGACTTTTTTGACAATCTAAGTTGGTCAGTTTCGTTAATCATTTTCAAAGAATTAACTTGGAATTTCTAATTTTCTGGTTTTATTTTTTCAGCTTGTTGACTTCTAGCTTCTTCATTCTCTTTTGATTTGCTTTTCTTTCTTGTTCTTTTTTAATATCTTTTCAAAAGAAAACCAAAGATCATTAATTTTAGACAGTTTTTTCTATTAATTGTCTTATAACTAAATTAAATAACTACCATCTTTGCTCTGGCTGTGTCATTACTCTACAATTTTGAAATGCTGAATTTTCATAGTAAGTAATTTCAAAATCTTTTCTGGTTTCTCTCACGACTATTTTCTTGCCCCACAGCCTAACTGTTTAGAATTCTTCTAGATATCTTATTAAGTTTCAATTTAATTACACTGTGGTCAGAGGATACACAATATTCTGATTCCGATACTTCTATATTTATCAAGATTCATTTAATGAACCAAAACATAGTCTATCTCGTAATTATACCATTAGTGAGTGAAAACTTAAGAGTTGTTGCATATGGTGTTCATTAAGGTCAATGAGACCAGAGAGACTGGTTATATCATTCAGATTTTACAGGACGTATTTATTATGTTATCTAATTTTAACATCTGTTGAGAAAGGAGAGTATAAAACCTTCATAGTTGGGTAATCTATTTACCTCGTATGCAAATTTGATTAATTAAATATCCAATTGACTCATTAATTTTATAACTTGGAACTGAACTCAAGACATTGCAAATGCTAGGTAAGCACTCCACTAAGCTAAATACATAGCTCTCTCTGTTATATCTTTTAAAGCTGTTGCTAGACAGAAACCATAATTGTGAATGTTCTATCTTCCTTATGAGTTAAACTTTTCAGTTTTATAAATTATCTCTCACTTTTAGCAATGTCTTTATAATGAAGGGTACCCCAAATGATAATCATATAGCTACTGTGGCATTCTTAAAACTTAGAATTTTCATGAAAGCTAATTCACATCTATTAATTTTCAACCTATCACCAGCTCTATACTGAAATATGTCTCTCTCCTTTCTTCTTTCCTCCCTTCCTCCCTCTGTCCTTCTTTTCTTTTTTTCAAGAAAGGGTTTCTCATTCCACCGAGGGAACTCATTCTACAGATCAGGCTGGCCTCAAATTCAGAGATCTCCCTGCCTCTGCTTCTCAGTGCTGGAATGAAAGCTATGAGTCACCACCACTGCCTTTATGCTTTCTTATTCAATTCCTTCTTTATTGTCTTCTTTTGGGCCAAATACTTGTTTAGAATTCCATTCTATTACCAATTTTACTTTTGGGCATTTTCATAATGCATCATGATGCTTGTGCTAAGAAATATATTAATTGGGTGGTCTCCTTTCCCAACTCACCACAACAAAACAAAAATTAAAAATACACAGTTCCCCAGGATTTTTTGTTTGTTTGTTTTTGATTTGTTTTTATTTTTAGAGACAGGGTTTCTCTGTGTACCCCTGGATGTCCTGGAATTCACTCTGTAGACCAGTCTGGCCTCAAACTCAAAGAAATTCACCTGCCTTGTCCTCCCAAGTTCCTGTAATGAAGGTGTGTGCCACCACTGCCCAGCTAATTTTCCATATTTTCAATTATATTAAAACTGTATTACATTTAAATTGCATTAAAAAGAAACAGATTTTCATAATATTTTCTTTCTATGTAAATACCTCATGTATTTATGCTTTCAATTATTCAGTGGTTTTATAGTTTTCTTTAAGCAAAATGTATATGCTTCCTGCTAAAGTTATACATATTTAAGTTCATGTTACTACTGCAAAAATCAATTTAATTTTTATGGTCTGTTTTTTCTTGTCTAGATATTCTTTTTAGAAATTACTTGCTTATTAAGTAAATGTATAAGTAACAAAAGCTAAACACATTAAAATAACATAAAATGTATAATACCATATCTTCTATCAATAAATTTATAAGCTTTTCAATTTAATATACTGTAACAAAACTTAGGCCACATAAAATGCTAGGTATGATTATTTAAATGAACAATAACAAGAATAACAAAAATTTACATTTGTACTATATAGCATTAGTAAGTAGCACTTTTGAAAATACTTTTTATATATAAACTCATTTAATAGTCATAAACTCTATGGCAGTCACTGTCATTATTTCTATTTTACAGATTAGAAAATTAAATTATTTTCAACTTCATACACTCTATATGTCCAAATATTGAGAGGATTCCGTGTCTTATTTTAACTACTATATTTTATTGTATACTCTTACTTTTAAAGCATGAGTTAATATTGGGTTTTATTTGCTAAATTCAGAAGTAAACAATTTATAGTGATTTGCATCACTGAAAAGCAGCAACACTCTTGCAAATTATTTAGGTCTTTTAAATTAATGAATGAGTTACCATATACATACATAACTAAAAACACTAATGTAACACAATAGCATTATGAATTAAGTGAAAATGTGTAGTTTATTTTTACCCCGAAAATGTGTAACACGTTAGTTACAAAACCAAATTCATTTTAATCTGCCTTTAGCTATAATTTAGATCATCCCTATCTTAAGGTTTTTGTTTTTCTTTCTTTTATTTACTTGGATTTGGGTGCTGGAAATCAAGCTCAGGACTTCAGGAAGGGTAGTCAAGCACTTTTACCATTATGTGAGCCATATCCCAGATGGAGATTTTCTCTCTCAAGATTTATTTGTATTTCTGTGTATTTGTTTGTGTGCCATGTATATACAGATGCCCAGGGAGGCTGGAAGAGGCTGTTGGCTCCCCCGAACTGGAGTTACAGATGGTTGTGAACTGCCTAACATAGGTACTAGAAACTGAACTCAGCTCCCCTGAAGGGCATCTAGTGATCTTAAACTGCTGAACCATCTCTCTGGCCTCAATGTTTTCTTTTAATAAATAAATCTGAATCAGTATTGTCTGAAGAATGAAAAAATACTCAGACCTTTTTCCATGTTGGAAGTGGAACCCAGGCCTCAAGCACTCTATCACTGAGTTATATTATAGCATTGTTTTTTAAGTTGCCTCTGTACATATTCTGTCCCAAGAAAGCTTGGTACTAAAGAACTAAAACTGTCTAAAGCTCTGATGTAGGTTTTTAGAAATAAATCACCTTACCTGATCTGATGAGATTTCTGAATCAGAAACAAAGGAATCAAATAAATTTAGTCCAGGTGATCTAGAAGTATAACTCGTAAGAAATGAGAATCCAGAAGAATCCTTTTGTTTTTGTCCATCAGGTACATTTCTTGTTCTGTTACAGAAAAGATTTAAAAATCTCCAAAATGTTATAAATGTTCACTATAGGCAATGGCATACAGGTAATATTTGTAAAGAAATAGCTGGAAGTAGGCTTTAAAGTAACAAACTTACGGGAGAAATGATGGTTTAAGTAGGGAATATAAAAATCTATCTGGGGATAATAACTGAATTCTTACTGAGAAATGCTGTCAGCATTATTCTAGCTACTTACGTAATTTACTTCTTGCAACAATCGATCAGAACAAGTATTGCTGTTATCACTTTCAATTTACAGCAAATAATTTTGAAGTTTAGAAATGTTAAGTGATTTGCTTAAAAGAATAGTGAGTACCAAAGTTAAAATTTAGATGCAGCAATTCACATTCAAAATCTAAGCTCTTATCTCCGACACTGTCTTCAAGATCTTGAAAATTAGTCACAAGACATGTTTTAATGAGAAGTAAGACATTACAGAGTGTTATGTAAGAGAATATAAAGTATAAATGATCTTGAATAAATAATTAAACAAGACAGTATATAATATAGAGCCAGAATAGTCTGAGTTTAAAATTTCAACTTTAAGCCAGGCGGTGGTGGCACACGCCTTTGATTCCAGCACTCGGGAGGTAGGGGCAGGCAGATCTTTTGAGTTCGAGGCCAGCTTGGTCTGCAAACCGAGTTCCAGTACAGTCAGGGCTACACAGAGAAACCCTGTCTCAGAAAACAAAACAAAACAGAACACTCAACTTTAACACAGACTGGATGTATCACCTATGATTCTGTTTCCTCATCTATAAAATAAAATAATAGTGTACCAGTGATTCACAAAGTAAAATAAAAGGAACAATATTATAAAATACCCAACAGTTGCTTATACACACAGCACTATAAAGTGTTTTTGTTTTCTTTTATTTGTTGGTTGGTTGGTTTTTCAAGATAGGGCCTCACTATGTAGCTCTGGCACAGGTGTGCACCACCACCATCTAGCTTATATAGTGTTGGGTTTTTTTTTTTAAAGATGGAGTGTAGCTCTGGTCAGTGTGTACTTAGAAAGAGTGAGGCCTTAGGTTCATTTACCAGCCACCCCAATCACAGATAAGTATATATAGTTATATATAAGTCTGACAAAACTGTCACAGCAATCTCTATGATCATAAATGAATCATGTATCTTTACAGATCATAATGTTCTCACCCAGAGTTTTAGTGTACAATACAGCATTCATTCACAATTTTAGGATTTGATGTTAAGTTCTATTTTGAATACATTTTACTTAAGCCAAACGCATGGCATTCATATATAAAATTCTTAGTAGTAATTTAAAATGCACGAATAGAACAGAGGTGAGAGATAACTGATAAAGCAAAATCTGATTTAGGTCTAAGAGGAACTTAGGGTTCTGTTTTAAGCAACAGAATGAACTAAACCCAAAGGCTAAATGCAGCTTTGCTTTCTTGGCTGAAAACCCTCAATTGGTGGTTTACAATGTTGTATATTTATATTAGAGACACTAAATCTTAAAAAACGCGAATTCTATAGCCAGGTGGTGGAGGCGCACGCCTTTAATCCCAGCACCTGGGAGGCAGAGGCAGGCGGATCTCTGTG
>LOJH01027432.1:4417-18061 GCA_001685095.1 Ellobius talpinus
GAGCTAATGGGCCAATCACTTTTATAACTTATGGAGATCTTTGTGTGATTTTCTTTGGTGCTTGCCGGCTGTGGGGTACTGGGTGGGACAGAAACCCCCAACTAGCAGGCCCTCATTGCTACACATGGTGTCCTTAACCCCTCTGGTTCCTACACTCCTTTCTCCTGCTCCGTGCAGTATTCCTGAACTCCGCCTAATGTTTGGCTGTGGGTCTCTGCTTCTGTCTCTCTGATGACAACTGGACCAGGTACCAATCTGGCCATAGAAGATGGCCAAACTACTTATCCACTGTTGCTAGGAGTCTAAGCTGGGGTCCTCCTCATAGACTCCTGGGAGAGTCTCCTGCTCCAGGCTTCTGCCCAACCCAGAAATTCTCCCCTCAGCAGTCCCCCTCAGAACTCTCCCCCTCCAACCCCGCCCCAACCTGATTGCTCCCATCCCCACCCGCCTCAGTCCATTCACAAAATCTCTATTTCTCCTTCCCAGGGAGATCTGAGTGTCCCCACCCCCACAACCCCTATGAACTCTCCTTGTTTTCTAGTCTCTCTGGGTCCATGGATTGTAGCATAGGTATCCTTTATTTTACAGCTAATATCCACTTATGTGTGAGTACATACTGTGTTTTTCTTTCTCAGTCTGGGTTACCTCAGTCAGGATGATTTTCTTCTAATTACATCCATTTGCCTTCAAATTTCCTGGTATCCTTGTTTTTAACAACTGCTTAATACTCCACTGTGTAAATATACCACGTTTTCTTTATCCATTCCTCAGGAGAGGGACATCTAGGTTGTTTCCAGGTTCTGGCTATTACAACTAAAGCTGCTGTGAACATAGTTGAGCAAGCGTCCTTGTGGTATGATTGAGCATCCTTTGGATGTATGCCCAAGAGTGGTATAGCTGGGTCTTGTCGTAGGTTGATACCCAGTGTTCTGAGGAACCTCCACACTGACTTCCACCGTGGCTGCACAGTTGCAGCAAACATTCTTAATGGTTGAGCTATCTCTCCACCTCATACCAAAATACCGTCCTAAGGTCTGACATTCTCCAGGATGTATTGGGTTTAAGTTGTGCAGACTTGAGGGCCTGTGCTTGTGGGCACTTGCATTTGTTCATGACAAGTGGAAGACTATCTCAAACACAAGACTCTCCTTTAACAAGCTATTGTCCTTTCGATGGCTTTTTGGAATATCTTCTATTCTTTCCAACACATATTTACAAGAAACTAAATGTGTGATTTTTTTTTCTCCTAATAAAAAGTAAAGATTCATGTCCTGTTTTGCCTGTTCATCATCTCGCATCAAAACAGGAAATTCAACAGCACCCAATAATGGACTCTAGCCAAGGCCTGGAGCAGAGTCACTGCTTCAGGGACCCTGTCATTGCACATCTCCTGGAGGTTTGAGTTGCCGGCAGGTTCCAAATTAGGTAATACAGGAGATAACAGAATCCGGGTTGTCAACTCTCTTCTGAGGAGACCGCCCAAGGTCTAATCATGGACAGACTGTGATTTGTGATTAGTGAGATTGGGATGGGCTTTAGCCCGCTGCAGGAGGGAACCCAGTCAGGCGCTCAGCTGCTAGGAAAGTGTAATTGGTTTGGAGGCAGGCAGATCCTGCCCCATATCACTGCGCTGAGCTCCATTTTGATCAACTTGAATTATGGACAGTGTGTGTTATTTATAGCTGCCTCAGACAGGCCTTATGGTTGAGAACAAAATCATAATGCTGCCCTTGTTCAAGCCTCATTCTGCTCAACGGCGGCATCATTGCTTGCAGAGAGAAGAGATTTATCACCAGCAGGCTCATCATCACCTACAGCATCAGGCGTTGTCAAGACCGTGCAGTAGGCCCAGGGCCAGGAGGCTAGCTAATCCTTGAGGGGTGGCCCTGCCCTCCATGGGATTTCAACAGAGAGGGAGGAGGTGAAACCAGATAGCAGGTGACCACAGAGTAAGGCCTGCTGTTTGCCAGTGGTGGTATTTGAGTTTGCTCACAGGAGAGAAAGCTGCAAGCATGGTGAGTGAGAAGGGAAGGCAGAGGCAGCAAGAGGAGGTGTGGTTCCCTTCCTAGAAACCTCTCTGTGGTGGGCGCTGACTGGGACTCCACATACCTCATACATCTAGGCCTCTTTGGTGGACAGGAAAAACTCACAGCTAAAGCTTGTACAAAGAGGAAATGATTGGTTCAAACAGGAGTAAATCTCATGTAGACCCAGGAGTGATCTGGGTCTCAGCCTTATCAGTGACAGCTTTTGTTTGTTTGTTTGTTTCTCTGCTCTGTACAGACCTGGCTCCATGCTAGGTATTGTTCTTATTTTATGGCCTCAAAATGGCTGCCAAAACGGGAGGACCAGATAGATGCCTCCTTGTCTGCAACCAGTGGGAAAAGATGCCTTGTTTTCAGAACCCAGAAAACCTCTTTTCTCACCAGCTCAAACTAGAAAGATTTGCCCATTTCTGAAGCAGTCACTAGCCAGGAGTCGGGATGCCCTTGTTGGCCTTGACTTGGCAGCACAGGCACAAACAGTGGGTGCTAATAAAGGGTTATGAATGAACAAGCTCTCTAGAAGAAACAAACCTGTTTGCCTTATCTATATTTTACAACGAAGTTTGTTGTTTCTTTCCTGACACAGAAGCAGTGTTACAGTTTGTAACTTTTGTTTGTAGTGTTGGGGACTAGAACCCAAGGCCTCATCCATGCCAAACAAGCTCCCCACTGCTGAGCTCCTGTCTCAGCCCTAGGCATTGCTTTTTGTCAATCTCTGACAACTCATGATGGCATAAGTAAGGAAAAATAAGTTTCTCTCCTATAATCTAGCAATAAAAAGAATAAAATATACTGTAAACTAAAAGACTAAAAGTCTTGTCATTAATTCAATAAGAAATGTCTTAGGTAAAAATGAACAAAGTTGTCTTAGCCTGGGCCATATGAAAGAAAGTTGTCTTAGCCAGGGCCATATGAAAGAAAGTTGTCTTAGCCAGGGCCATATGAAAGAAAGCAAATGTCTAAGAGTGTCAAAGCATGTTTTTGTCTGAGTCATAGGAGATCATTTCTCCCCCAGTTAGTCAATAGATGTATAAAGCTATAAAAACAAGGCAGTGTAGTATAAATATAATTAAATTGCCAGTGGAGTTTGACTAAATAATTCTAAAGACAAAGTGAAGGTGAAAGGTTTTGGGAGAAGGGAGTAAGTTTATAGGTTGATCAAAGGCAAAAATCATTTTTTTACGAGATACTCAAATGCATGGAAACAATCAGTAGATTAAGGCAGACCTGGGGGACTGACTGGACAGGCAGGGAAAATTACATTGCCAGTGAATGTGGAGGAAATCTCACAAGGCTCCACCATTGCTGACCACCGAGGGGAGAAGCACCCTTCTCCAGAGATGAGCCTCCTGAAATGTCAGCCAATCCTAAGTGATCAATTCTAAAGCTGTGGACATATGGACAACAGTTTGTGTGGGTGCATGCAGACGTATGTACACACAAGGAACAATAGCTATGAAGTTGAGATGGGGACATAGGAGGAGTTGGAGGGGAGAGAGTATAGGATGGGAATACGGTATGTAAATACGGTACACATGTATGAAATTCTCAAAAGAATAAGTAATGTTTTCTTAAGAGGCAAAATTGAACATTTTTACTTGATAGCTATTAAATAGAAATGAAATGACTATATGATCGACGAGCCCTGCATGCTGGAGACTGGACCAGGCCCCCTAGCATGCAATCTTGCACTGTCACTGAGCATCCCATCCCCGACTTGGTAGACATTGTTGATACATCTGCAGATAGATTTCTTTGTACACCATTCATCCAAATCTTCTTCACGTGAATTCAAGATTCAAAGGAATGATACAAACATGAGGTGCCATGTAAGCATGTGTGTGCCTCTGAGCCTGACCCTCTGAGTGACACCGTCAAGAAGACTCTAGGTGGGGAGGCACACAGATTGCAGCTAGTCACTGTTTATGATAGACAAGGGTGGGTGTCCTGATGGAAGTCTCCAGAACACACAAAGAATTCAACTACTAGTAAGACAGACAATAAGAACAGGCTCGAAGGAAGAAAACCTCTGATCAACATGGAAGACCTGCAGACTTACCAGGATTAGTTATCGACGTTGTGCAACAATTCACCGCATATACAGTGGCTTAAAGCAACACAGTCATTATCTTACAGGTTTCTGTTTTTAAAAAGTTTATTTATTCATGTATTTTATGTATATGAGTGGTCAGTCTTCATGCACACTAGAAGAAGAAATCTGATCCCATTACAGATGGTTGTGAGCACCAGGTGGTTGCTGGGAATGAACTCAGGACCACTCAAAGAGCAGTCAAGTGCTCTTAACCGCTGAGCCATCTCTCCAGCCTCATATTACAGTTTCCATAAGTCAGAAAGCCGGGCTTGGCTGAGATGGGCTCTCTGTTCTAGATATCACAAGATTGAGGCCCAGGAGGTGGCTGACTCCTTTGTCATATTGAAGTCTGACTAAGGAAACACTGACTTCCAAGTTCACTCAGACTGGTGGCAGAACTCATGCCCTTGCAGCTTTATTTTATGATAGTCAGCTTTCATCTTCAATGCCAAAAAGAGAGAAAGACAGAATACAGAGAGACAGACAGACAAAAAGATACTATGGTTCTAGCTTTAAGCCACCCTCTAGAAGAACTTACCTGATTATGTATGTAGGTAATCTCCCTTTTGTTTAACAAAAGTTCAACTGATTAGGGATTCTAACAACTTTTGAAAAGTCCTTTCCCTTTCTGTAGATTCTATTCATTAGGGGAAAAGGGAGGAAAGTCACAATTATTTAAAGATATTGTACAAAGGTCTCCTAGATAGCTCTATTTGTCATATGGACACCTCCTAGAATCATTTTGAGGGAGCCTCAACTGAAGGATTGTCCAATCAGATCGGCCTATGGCCCTGTCTTAATGACTGGTGTGGGAGGTCCCAGCCCACAGTGGGAGGCACCCTAGGGCAGGGAGGCCTGGACCATGTAAGACAGCTAACTTAGCAAGAGCCAGAGAAGCTGTCAGTAGGCAGCATTCTTCTATGGTTTCTGCCTCCAGTTTCCTGCCTTGAGTTCCTGCCCTGACTTCCAGAAATGATGGATTGTAAACCAACAGTATACGATGAAATAAACCCTTTCCTCCCCAAGTTGCTTTTGGTCTTAGTGTTTATCACAGGGAGCATGCTAGAACATAGTAACAGGGAGCACACTAGAACACAAGGGATGGCTCACTGGGGGTCACTTTAGTGTATGTATGTGTGCCACATTAGAAGTCAAAGAAGCAACAGGCTTTAACCATATGCCTTGCTTGTTGTAGTTTTTTGTTTTGTTTTGTTTTGTTGGTTTTTTTGTCTCTCACACTAACAAATATTTGAAAAAACAAAAACCTGAAAATTCTGTGTGGGCAAGGAGTAGGGACTTGGTTCTCTGACAGCCTGCAGAGGGCACACCAGGGGGTAAGCATTCTGAAATCATTTAGCCAAATTTATCTAAGAATTCAAACTCTAACTCTTTGACTTGGCGGTCCTTCTGCCAGAAACTGAACTAAGGAAATACAGAGAGTTAAACATTTTACTGTGTGCTTACACTAACACTTGGTTGATAATACCCACAACTGGAACGTGGAGATGAGCAGAAGCAGGAGGTGGGCTAAAGAAACCTTGGCTAGCGTGCACAGTGAAAGCACTGTCTCAGGGCTTTGGAGTCAGGGTTCAAGCATCGAGTACAGCCGGCAGGGGTCCAGCTCTTCTACTCGAGGGCTCTGTGAAATGGTGTTTCTTAACCACTTGCACCTTGATGAAGAGAAGAAAACACAATAGTACCCACCCTGGGTTTATTCTGAAGGTTAAATATCTCATCCATGTGATGGGGCCATGTCGTTGTGAACAGCTGTGAGGAAGAGGAGGAGGAGGAGGAGGAGGAGGAGGAGGTGACTCCCTGGCTGTGCTGGTTGATTTATTTTTTTTAACTTGACTCACACCTAGACATATCTGGGAAAAGTCCATCTTAATTGAGGAAATGCCTCCCTAAGATTGGCCTGTAAGCAAGCCTGTAGGACATGTTCTTGATCAATGATTAATGTGAGGAGGGCGCTCCCTTTCATATTTTTATTTTTTAAGAAGATACTCTCTCCCAGGAGAAGCCCTAGCTGGCTTTTATAATCTTCCCACCTCCTCTTCTTCAGTGTTCCTAGGTACTAACTTATAAGGATTGTGCTGTAGATGTATTACACCCCAAAGTCAGTAGTTCTCTGCATTTTGACCAGTTGTGGCTTTCTGTAATGGTAAAAAAAAAAAAGCAAAAACAAAAACAAAAAAACAGCATCTTTGATGAGGAGTGAGAGCTACACATATCTGTGGCTGTAAGGATAATCGTGTAGAATGTAGTAGAGATTGTGATTTAGGAAGGTGGCAGTATCAAATTCTCATCCAGGTTGCTTGGCTAGGTTGACAGTATCAGGCATGAATTACCTCCGACTGAGTGGGACTTAAGTCCAATTAGGTGGCGGTTGGTTATGCCAGGATGTAAGTACCACTATTGCACCTTGAGAGACATCCTGCCTTTCTGATCATTGTTGTGGTTCATGGGCATTGCACTGATTCTCTGTAGTCAGTTTTCTCCCTTGTCAGCTTGCATCGCTCCTTCGGGTACTTCAGGTACTTCCTTAGGAAGGAGGCTTCCATTTCAGAGCCAAATGATGATTTCTCCAAGTCCTGTATTCAAAACGTGTCTTCAGCAGTACGATCTTATTATTTTCTGGAGAGCAACCAATGACTATAGCAATAGTCTGTATTGTGTGGGAGTCTCTTGGGCTCTCCTGACCAAAATGCCAGTATCTTTAAAATGTAAGGTGGAGATTGAGGATAACATCGACATCTGGTTTCTATATACACGTGCTCACATTTACACAGGCACATATACAAGCATACAACACACACACACACACACACACTTCTTATTGCTGTACCACTATATTAAAACAGAACCTAAAAGATCAGTTTTGAAAAATAAGCCACGGTAGACTTGTACAGCTTGGCACTATCTGCCTAGCATGTCTTTTTCTCATGCTTATTGTCTGCCGTCAGTCCCACTGGGGTCTTTACTGGAAATTTCGGCTTCCTCTGAACTTGTGATTACCACACAGCGGGCAAAGGTAGATTCACTACTCTGTCAAGCACTTGGATCATGGTAATACTTTAATTACCAATGATGCCTTTTAAGGGAGCACCTTTTTCTCTTTCTCATGGGGAGAAGATGTCTGTTTCTGGAACACTCCCTGTAGCTCTCTAGAACATAAGCTCTCGAGAGCAAGTACTATGTCTGTTCCTAAGCCTAGCTGAGGGTTAGCTTTAATTGTCAAACTGACACATCTAGCATCACCTGGGAAGAGTCTAAGTGAGGGATTGTCTGCATCAGGCTGGTCTGAGGGCATGTCTGTAGGTAACTGTCTTGCTTATATTAATTGAAGTGAGAAGACCCACCCACTGTGGGTGGCATCATTCCTTATGCAAGGGGTTTTGAACTGTATAAGAGTAAATACATGAGCATATGTACATTCATCCATTCCTTGCTCTTGACTGTGGATGTAATATGACTGGCTGCTTCAAATCCTTGCTGCCTCAACTTCCCAGCAATGATGGATTTTAACCTGGAATTGGGAGCTAAAAATAAATCCTTTCTCCCCTAGGTTGCTTTTGTCATGGTGTTTATCACAGCAACAACAAAAGTAACTAAGGCAATGGTCTAAGCACACGGTGAACGCTCAATAGGCGGCTGTTGATGGTGTCTGGGTGTCCTTCTCAGTACTTCATATGCTGGTGGGAGCCATTTTCAAGATGGTGCCCAGGGATTCCAGCCTCTTGCTCTCTTTAGCTGGGGTAGTCACTCCTTAGATTGTTCCAGTGCTGACTAAAGCCACTACTAGAGTTTAGCAATTATAATGACATATAATCCTAAATTTAGGTTAGAAAAGGCAAGGAGGGGAGGGCAGGAAGCACCACGTGATAAGGACGTTAAGCCTCCAGTCAACAGCAGTACAGTGAGCCGGAAGCTGTTCTCCAACCCCGTTTGAGCTCTAGAGACTGCATCCCTGGTTACTACATGAATACAGCTTGATAGGAGATACTGAACCACAGCCGCCAGTTAAGCCACTCCAGAACAACAACCTTCAAACACTGGACAACAGGTGGTGTTTGATGGCACTGAATTGGGAGGTGGAGCTGTTTGTTAAGCAGCAACAGGTAACATTGTAAGTTAGATATGAGGGAACCTCCCAAAAGTTCAAGTCCTAAAAGCTTAGACTCAATCAGTGGAGCTTCTGAGAGGTGCTATCTTCATCAATAAGTTCATTAACTGACTGAAGGGGCAATTTAGAGGCAGAGGCAACTGGAGAAAGCAAGTCACTGGGAGAGGCCTTTTAAAGGGTCAATCCGGCTCTAACCCTTTTGTGTCTTCCCTCCTCTGCTTCCTAGCCACCATGAGGAGAACATCTCACCATGAGGAGAATATCTCTGTGCCACAATTCCATCTTCACCACACCACAACCCCAAAACAAAGGAGCCAACAGGCTATGCACTATGACCTCTAAAATCTCAAGCACAGTTTTCTTCTTTTTGGTCATTTCACCCAAAGGCATGTTGTCATAGTAATGAACAGGCAACCCGGCAAGTAACACAACATAGCAGCATACACATTTTCACCCACAGCCTGTGCAGAAGGTGTGGGCCTCCCCCTCCTACCATTTACTACTCTGAATAGAATGCCAACGAGACTGAGTAACCTGTGTGGACACCTCAGCTGAACCCAGAAAACACTGGATGCACACCCGGGTCAGGCACCTGCTATCTCTGAGAGAACAGAGTCATTACATTTGTCTCACTTAAATAACGTCAGCTTTAAGTCTGTCACTCTGTTACCATTTGGAATTTCAACATCTGGTAATAATAAGACCCACAATTATTAAAAATACACCAAGGGGAGCTGTTTGCATAACCTATAAAGGCTCGGTTTCACGGTCATGCTTTTCAAATGGAGAGATGACAACACANGGGGGGGGAAGTAGAGCCGAGACGAGCGTCTGCATGTGGCACAGCAGAAAACACTTGTGCATATTTTCATATCAAATAAAGGAGTCCTATTGGCAGAAGTCGCCAGAAGGTAAGTCTATTCTCATGCCCTGTCTTTAGAAAAGCAAAGTAACTGCTTGTTGAGAACACACATGAGCACGGAAGTAAAAGGAATCCATATCTATTTCTCTCTAGTCCACAGCAAATTGAAGGAAGGACCACCTGGAAGCAGGACCATGGAGTCATCATGAGCTTCCAAACACTTAGTCAAAACAGTAGGTCGGTTGTGCTGTGCAAACAGAGCTTCTAGACAAACCTCTGAGCCTCCATCTTATCCAGACATTCTGGAGCAGCCATAGGAGTGAATTGTAACTAACCAGACTCTTACAGGTAGACAGGAGTGGAGTGTAATATATGGATGAGAGACAGTAGTGAACTGTAACATATGGATGCTTTGCCTGCACACATGTCTGCATTCCCTGTACATGCAGTGCCTGATGAGGCCACATGAGAATGCCAGATCCCCTGGAACAGGAGTTATATGTGGTTGTAAGCCACCATGTGGTGCTGGGAAATGAACCCGGGTATTCTGGAAGAGTGGCCAATGCTCTTAACCTCTGAGCCATCTCTCCATCCCCCCCACTAGTTTTCTTATACAGTCTAGGACCACCTGGCTGGGGATGAATGGCACAGCCCACAGTGGGCTGGACCACCTCGGGTCAGTTAGCAATTGGGAAAATGCTCCACTGACATGCAACAGGCCAATCCGATGAAGGGAAGTCTTCCGACTGAGAATCCCTCTTCCCAGGTGACTCTAGGTTTACATCAAGTTGACTGCTGAAGCGAACCATACTGTTAGCACAATGTTTTCATCTATGTTGCTCCAGGTATCAGTACTTCACCACATATTATTTATTTTATGGCTATATCTCACTCTGTCTATTTGTCAGTTGAAGAACATTGTTTCCCTTGTTGACTATTATGAATAATGCTGCCACTCCTTAGTTCCTTAAGATTTTGCCTTCTCATGATTTTGCCAGTCCTCCCCTGCCTATATGTTTAAATATAGGTTTTATACATGACAGAAAATGCTGTGCTGGTTTGAGTTTGGTTTATTTTCCTTAATGTAATGACTTCCAGTTCCACACATTCTCCTTCAAATATCATGATTTCATTTTCATTACAGCTGAATAAAATTCAATTGTGTATATGTGCTACTTTTCCTTTATCCATTTGCTGCTGGACATCTATGCTGGTTCCATTCCTGGCTATTGTGAATAGGGGAGCAATGAGCATGAGCAGACAAGTTATATCTATGGTATTCTGATTTAATGTCCTATGAGTTGGTATGCAAGAGTGGAATAGCTGGGTCATATTATAGTTACATTTTTAGTTTTGAAGCAATCTCACATTGATTTCCATAGTGGCTGCACCAGTATACATTCTTACCAGCAGTGAATAGCGACTCCTCTTTTCCTACAGTATTCATTGTCCTTTGTTTTTTTGGTAATAACCATTCTGACTGAGGTGAGATAGAATCCCAAAGCATTTTTTTTGTTAGCTTTGTTTTTCTGAGACAGGGTTTCTCTGTGTACTCCTAGCTGTCCTGGAGCTCATCCTGTAGACCAGGCTGGCCTCAAATTCACTGAGATCATTCTGCCTCTGCCTCCCAAGTGCTGGGATTAAAGGTGTGGGCCACCACTCCCTGATCCAGGATGTTTTTAATTTGTATTTTCATAATGGCTAAGGATGTTGCTTGTATTTCTTTGAAGAATAGTCTGTCCATTCATTAGTCCATTTATTGTCTAATTTTTGTAGTTCACATCTATTCTAAATATTAATTCCTGGTCTAGCTTTATATATAGCTAGTAGCCAAAGATCTTTTCTCTTTGTTTTGGTTTGCTTGCTTGTTGCTGGGCTTTGTTATTGCGGCACTGGGGGCTGAACTGGGGCTGTGGCCTGTGAATCAAGAGCCCTGTTACTTAGCCAAACCCAAGCCCCAGTTCTTTCCCATGCCATGAGCTGTGGTGATAATTTCTTTGCTGTGCACAGGCTTCTTGATTTTGTCTCTCTCCATTTGTCGAGTTTTGGGATTGCGTCCTGTGCTCCTGGAGTCCTTTTCCAGAAGCTGTTGCCTAAGCTTGTATCTTCAGGTGTCTTATCTGTGTTCTCCAGAAGTTTCAACACTTCAGAACTTACATTGAAGCCTCTGAGTTGATTATTGTTTTGAGAAAGAGGGAGATAAAGATCTTGTTTCATTCTTGTACACATGGATACCCAGTTTCCCCAGTATTACTTGTTGAAGAGGTTGTTGAATATACGTTTTTGACAGCTTTATAGTTGTAGTTGTGTCTCTATTCCACTGCGTTGGCCGGCATATCTGTTTTTGAACCATTACTGTGGATCATGGCCACTCTGGCTCACAGGCTGGCTTGAGACCAGGCATCACGATACACCCAGTGCTGTGTTTTCTGCTTACAATCGGTTTTGCTCTTTAGGGCCTTTCATGCTCCTATTTGAATTTTGGTTCGCTAATTCTGTAGAGATGTCACTTGGATTTGGATAGAGAATGCATTGAATCTTCTTGGTACTTTCAGCAGCAGCCACTTTCAGAGTACTTCAGTCTGCATCTTCTAGTGTCTTGTTTCTCTGGTGCCCGAAAGACTTCATTGAGAAGTTCTATAACTCTCTATAACTCTTTTGTTAGGTTTATTTCTACATACGTTAAGGCTATTGTGAATTGGGTTTTTTTGTGAAAATTTATTAATGATATGTAGAAAACTACTGTTTTTTATAACTTGGCTTTTGTGCCTTACCACTTTGCTAAAGGTGTTTATCAAATTTGAGAGTTCTTTCTCTTGTCTTATTGATGCATTGAAAACACTGAACACTAAATTGAATAAGAGCAATGAGAGCAGTCATTCATATTCTGTTCCTTATTTTAAAGGAAGTCTTTCCATTTTCCCATTTAATAATACCGACTATAGGTGTGCCACATATAGCCTTTATTATGCTGTCTCTGTTCCCTTTGTTCATCATTTCTTCCAGGACTTTACTATGAAGGGATGCTGAACTCTGTCAAAGAGCTTTTCTGCATCTGTTGAAATGATCATGTGATTTCTGTCCTTAAACATAAATTTTCAAATGTATTTTTATTATTTTTGATTGTGTGCATGTATTTATGGGGTATGTGCACATCAGTGCAGGTGCCCACAGAGGTATCCGATTCCCCCCTGAAGCTGGCATTACAGGCAGCTGTGAACTGCCTGACTTGGGTACTTAGAATCAAACTCGGGTCCTTTGAAAGAGCATTGCCTGCTCTTAACCACGGAGCCATCTCTCCATTCCATGGCCATTTTTCTAGTTCTTCTGATGGTTGGTCTATGAAGACTATTGTAGTAAATGCTTGGTCTGTAATGTACACATTTGTCTCTCAGCATGGATATACAATGTATTGCTATCTAGTTCAACAACAGGATAACTCATGTTTTACTGGATTATTGCTCAGCTTACTATCCCAGCTTCTCCCTCTGCCCAGTTCTGCTTCTATTATATCCCTAACACTCAAATGGATCCTAGAGTATAGCTTGATATGTACTTTAGCCTTTTTTCAGACCCTGCTTTCTAGAAAAAACAGACTACAAAACTGTCAGAAAAAAGCAAGCAACACAAGATGGGGCTTCAGATGTACTTTTTTGGTGCAATGGCACTGAGGACCCTACCACAGCTGGTAACCAGAACACAGATACCTTTAGCATACGATGGTAATTCACCTGCTAGAGGTTATACTAGTGTTGAACTGGAGTTGTGTGTATGTAACTGAGTTCTGGTATGTAACATGCTAGACATTTCGAGATATTTGGGAGAGAGAATAGTAACTACAAATAAAATAGCTTGAGGGATAGTTAGGCTGTTCTATAAAAATGTTACAGGAGACTAGGGATTGTTAATAATCAATCAAGATCCACATATAAAATGAAAAGATCTCCTTGATGATACACCATAAAACAAACATCAGAATGTAACCTTTAAGGGTCATTTCACGTTTCGATCACCAGTGTTATCCCTGAAGAAACCAAACTGAACCTGGAGGATAATGATTGATAGCAGAGTAGCCAGACCCATTCAAGTGGTAGTTGTCCAGCAGCCACCACACCTAGTCTGGTATCTTTACCAGAGGAGATGAACATAGTATCAAATACATTTTAGTGGTCACTGATTTGGCAAGTGCTTTCTAGCCCTGTGAGAAAAGTAGATTCAAAATGGTATTCATCCAAGTACAATAAGCAGCACTATATTACAGTTTTGCCCCAGGGCTATGCTAACTTTTAGCATCTGTCATAACAGCCTGAAGAGATCTAGACCATCTGGACACACTGCAGAATGTTGAACTACCATATTCATGACATCATTCTAATTCAGCCAGATGGGAAAAAAGTGGAGAGCACATTAGAGATATTCATCTGACACAGATCCCTCAGCATGTGTGTGTGCGTGCGTGCGTGCGTGCTGCAGGAGCTCCTTCCGCTCCTTCAGCCAATAGCTGCTGAGATACCAGCCCATT
>LOJH01027434.1:5343-18060 GCA_001685095.1 Ellobius talpinus
ACAAAATCAGAGTTTCAGAAGTCAGAAGGGTCTTCTGTAGTCAAGAACACACAAAGTGGGATTTCTAATTGTGGAATTATCAGACAATGTCATCAGAAAACTACCTGAGAACCAGCTGTTTCCATTAACTGGGGGGGGGCACTTTTCAGCCTATTAGGATGTCTGCCCTTGGTCTTTCAGTCTTTCATTTCCAATATCACAGTTTTTAGTATTTATAGGAAATGTGATCCAGCAACACAGAGAAGAACTAGCAAGGGAAGTNNNAGTATTTATAGGAAATGTGATCCAGCAACACAGAGAAGAACTAGCAAGGGAAGTGGGTAAGGAAGCAAGCAGGGAGAAATGCCAACGCAGCTAAAGATGTTCGCGTGAAGATGGGAATATGTCTATGAAGGCTGTGAATGTAGGGAAGCTGTGGGAGAGAGGACAAAGTTCATTCCCAACAGAAAGTAAATGGAGACAGGAAGCCAAGTCTTGCTATAAGAAGGATGAACATGGGAGAACTAGGAGAAGCAGAGGGAGAGGGAATGCAAGGCTGGGGGCTTATTCCCATCTGTGCATGTGCTTTTCTGTGGGTTGAGGGGTGCTGAGCATGTCTATGGATTGAGTAAGAACCAGAGATATAGACAGACATGGGAATAAAGAGATAAGGTGCAGGAACCAATTGTCATGGGCAAAATCAAGCTTCAAAGCAAATCTGACCACACTTTGGTCCACTTTACTAAACTCTAGAATCATATATGTAACAATTCACATGAAATTACAAAGGGCTATCTTCAGCTTAGTGCAATAATACACTGCTCACGCCAGTGAATCAAAAGTGAAATCTTCTCTCTCCCTCCCTCTCTGCCTATTTATAAGCCCTAACCATAACCAGTTCTAAATACCACTGCCATCTCTCACCTTGACCATTAAACATTCTGCCTTCATCTACCCTTGACCCCTTACAGTTATTTTCCCCCACACAGCATTAGAGTGATGGTTATAACAATTAGAGAAGTCATGACACTGGTCATGGCCTTGGCAAGCTAAATCAGGAACATGAAGTGTTTAAGAACAGCATAGCAGGATCCCATTTCAAAAGAAGATGAAGAGGAAAAGGAAGAGTAAGAAGGGGAAAGAGAAGAATAAGTCTTCCTTTACATTAGACTCAGAATAAAAGCCATCTTACAACACACACACACACACACACACACACACACACACAAGCTTGACTCTCCTGACTCTATCTTTGTATGAGAAAGTTCAATAGTGAAATAATAAATTGTAAAAACTACATCTGTAAGAGCTATCATCTGGTCAACAACTAAGGCAAAGAAGTATGGTCATAGGTTTGGGGAAGCTAAAAGGAGTAAATATGAACATTGAATAAGAAAAGCTATTTAGCAAATCTGAGAGGGGGACCCAGCAAGAAGGAAGACAGAGGAGCATGGGCTTCAGTGACTGGTCCTGACTCCAGCTGCTGCTTGGGCGTCCTGGAGCAGAAGAGGGGAGAGCATCAAGATGGAGAGGTTTGAAGGTGCTGTGTCCTAAGAAATCAAAAGGTGACGAAACTTGAGTCCCCATGTGTAGAAGGAAGAACGGCTTCTGTCTGAGCAAGGCACTCTTAAGGAAATATGTTGGGGAATCCCAACTACCAAGAAGGTCTCAGGGACTCTGAGGAACCTGGTAGACAAACTCAAAGGCAGCCCAAAGTAAGAAAATTTCCCCAGTTACGTGAATCCCCTTGCAAACCCTCACAATAAGGATCTATACATGGCTTCCCTTGCCAAGTCCAACTACAGACACCAATGTAAGTGCCCTTCCTTCACAATTACTTCAAGTTGGTGATGCTTCCACATTAGAATTCCACAGATTAAGACTGCTTGACATTCTGAAATATGAATTCTGCTTTAAAGAAGGTGAACTCTGAAGGGCAGCTGTTGAACCAGCTTCTGAACGGACAGCTGTACCTTCAAAGAGAACTTGTGATGCCTCCAGCATTTCCTGATAGAGAAACTGGACATAATTATCATTACATAATGATCATATCTCCTACACACACAGCCTAAAGGCAGCGCTGCCTCCTCGGCTGCCAACCTCCTAGAGAGGGTTAATGTAGTCCTCACAATTCAGGTAAATATCAACTAGAAAACCAGGGAGAGGTGACATAGAAACTGGTTTAGAAAGTGCCCCAAAGAAAAGAACTCTCTAAGTACACCAAAGCCATTCTTAAACTTGAGCATAAAGGCCTTTGGGTATGACATTCATCTTAATTATCCCTCAATATACTCATCTATGGATTTATAGATCTTTCAGTTAGTGAAAAAAATTAAATATTTTCGGCAAAACAAAAACCATCTGTCGATAGACTCTTGATAGCACCTGTATGAGGATCATATAAGGTTTTTATTCTCAAACAATACTCTATTGAATCCCAGGGCTGCCTGTCCTGGAGAAATGCACAACTCCGTAGAGGTCTAGATTGAACTTAATGAAAATCATTAAATAATCCTGGAAGGAAAAATAGGCCTCTCTGAGTAAAATACACACGCTGAGAAACAGATTTTGTGAAATTTTACTCCAATTCAATTTTATTTTATAACATAAGAGAAAATTTCCACGCATCTGTTCTCTTCTCTACCCTCTTCGTGGCTCTCCTTTCTCAAGAACCCACCCCCAGTCAGCCTCGCATCCCTACAGTCTGGACACTAATTACTTTCTATACACAATGACTCCTAGGGCCATCTCACCAAAGCACAGGTCTCTGAAACCCAAACCACATTCCAGACAGCCTGGGGAAGCCCTCCTCCTGCAGGTGTCTCCTGCAATCCTGCTGGTTCCTCCTCTTCTGCCTCGGCAACCTGCTTTGTAGCTTATCCAGTGGAATTTGTAGTACCTCACACACTCACTTCCTCATCGACAGCAACTTTAAGAACTGCATCGGGAACTTTTTCTAGACTCTCTTTCAGGATATCTCAAATAGTTCCACAATGTCGTCTGTACTCTCTACATTTCGCAGATGATGACTTAGACCTAGGCTTCTTAAACTGTCTCCACTTACTGTTCCTTTTTGCCCGAGACATTTTTATGCAACCCAAGAATATAAAATAAGATAGATAAAAAATATTTAAAATAGATATACAAATAAAATATTTACTGAAAACAAATCATAAAGAATTAGCAACTATTTTGTATGTGGTTTACCACTTATTAAAAATTAAACAACTTTGCATAGTAATGAGATGAATGTGTTTATTTTTACATAAAGAATTTAACCATGGATAAATATTTGATACTACTGGACATAAAGCATCTAACTTTTTTCAGAGTTGATTGATATTTTTATAGCATTCAATGCTATGACACCACTTTTCATAAATCTATTGTATAAGATGGGAGAAGTATTTGGCAGGACATTTCAGAAATTGATTAAAATCCTATCCTAATCCTCAGTTAAAATACACAAATATTTTTCATGAAACTCAAGTCAGCAACTCAGACTTTGAGATTTTCAAAGTAAAATATTCGAACATACTACAATCCAAAGACAGACCAATTTAGTACACACTGAGGAATAAAGGTGGGAAATATTGAAAGCCTGTTTTTTGTAATTAAAGCCTGTTTCTGTAAAAGCAACAAACTTTGGATGCATAGTAGAGACACTGACCCTCATAGCACAGTAGCCTTGAGTCTGAGCCAGCACTGTAGGCAGCATTTGTCAGGTGCTACATTATTTGGCAGTATGGCAGTGCAAAATGTACATGTTGTTTGTTCAGAAGCACCACTGCAGTGAAATCACACAACGCAACATGAGCAAGCTCTGCCCAAAACACTGTGTGATTTTGTTTGTGATTAATGTTTGATATTGGCACATTCAGAAGCCTCTGATGCCAAATTTCCATGACCCTCAAATTCAGTCACAGGGTCATGACCCACAACTTAGGAAGTGGTATACATTCTTAATAAGTGATGATGAAAAGCTTGAACCTAGGTTGTCAGACTCCTATGCCTATAGCCTTTCACAAACCATGAGCTACCTGATCTGCCATCTCTCCAAAGCCAGAATGCAACAAAGCTATGTTCATTCATTCGTGTGTAGTCTGTGGCCATCCTAGCAGAAAGGTAGTAGATAAACTGCTACAACAGAGATTTCATCATCTAGGCAGCCTAAAATACTAACGACCTGGCCCTCTGCCAAAAGAACCACCATCATTTGCCAGCTCTATATTAAGACATTCTCCATACACCTTGCACCTCAGCATTGTCTTCCTGGGTTACAAAAGTGTCCTACTTGGTTTCTTTGCCAATAGCCTTTATCTTCTCCAACCAGTCTTCCACACAGAAGAACCAAATTGTTCTGCTAACCTGACATCCTTTCAGGATAAAGTTTGAAGCCATCCTCAAATGATAAAAAGCTTTTGGTTGTCTTGACTTCCCTTCTTTCTACCCAGACAATATACTTTCCTTTCAGTCAAAAGTGAAATGCAAAGAGATACCACCAAAAGGCTAAGCTATCCCATTCCTGTGTGTTTATTTTCTCTCTCTCTCTCTACTTGGGAAGGATTTGGTCATGTCCCTACTTGGCATCACATTTTAAGTTAGGTGAACTGTGTCAGTCATTTGCTCACTCAGCATGTGCTCAGCGAACACAACTATCTGCTAAAAGGCAATGTTTTCACCTAAATGAACAATGGCAAAGGGGACAAACAAAACACTACATCTGGGAGCTAAATGTCTTTATTCTTTTCTACCAAGTTTCATTTTTGTGTCTATGAAGTCCTAAGAAGGCCGTGGAGGAAGAGATGGGTATTAAGATAGGTAGAGTTGGGGTAGGAGAAAGAGACCATACAATGCTTCTCTTGTCTGATACCTCAGCTGTATTAACAAGTTTACTGAGGACCAAGAAGCTTCTAGTAGCTGCCACAACCCAGTGCCTCCATAATGACTGCTATAGTCCCACATGGACTGAAGAATTCTCGCTAATTACATAATTCAGTTTCTGAGTCCTAGATCTCAGCACCACACCCAGGCTACCTAATGAACCATTGAGAACATTTTTTGTTGTCCTTTACAGATCCTGGGAGGCCTTGTGAAAATGTGATTTGGCATAAAAAGAAACAGGATATGAAAGAGCATTCCTGCAAAGGACAGTTCTATTTTGATAAGGAGTCGGGACTAGAATGCACCTCACACAGCCTTTTTTTAAATACTAGACTATACATCGGAAAGCATTGACCATAAAAGACTATCTAGAACCATGAACTTTGAGCTCCACAAAATGTGTTGCCTCGTGGGATACTCGGTTCATTAAAGAAAAGAGAAGATAAAAGCAAAAAAATCTTTCTTACAGGCAAGGGTAGAGCAAACACAAAGATCTGGCCCAGTTTCCAAAATAAACATTAGGCTTAAAGCTCTCCCTATCTGGCTAAAATGAAAACCCAAGTGAAAATGAGCATGCTCACACTCCATTTCCTACCTACACCACTAAAGTAGGCACAAGAGACCATGTAACACAGCCATCAATGTTATACCTGAGACAGCTCAACTGTGTTACATGACAGTTGGTGGAAGAATGTCCTGAATGTTGAAATAGAGTGACAACTGACCTTTAAGGCTTGCTGTGTATCCATCCAGGTCAGGCAGCCTCTTAGGTTTCCACAAGTACATCTGAAAATGTCTTGTGTGCCCAGAGCCAAAGGAATTTCAGTCTTCCCAGTGCCACAATTCTACATGAAAAAACACTTCCCACTTCCCTTTCCAAAAGCATATTTCCTTTCCATCATAACAGCCCCTGGCAATCTTCCCTCTCATCTCTTTACGAGGCTTCTGCTTAGAAGTCTTCTCCACAGAGTGACACAGAATTATAGGGATAAACCATGAAACTCTTTGTGACACTGTCGCTTTCCCACACAATCTTATGCCCCACACTATGGACAATGGTGTAACCACGTGAAGGGACACTAGGATGCATGGAACGTCGGCATTTTGAAAAGTGATGGAAACACCATTGATTCAACTCCTCCATTTAACATTTGAAAAATTAAAACCCACAGAGACTTAAAGACTTGATGGTCCTTAAGACTTTTGTACCCAATAAATTTATGTTCTCTCAATATCTTGGTCTTTCGTGCTCTTTTGATGTTCTTTCAAAATAAGGAGGCATAGGGGGAAGTCCATAACTTCAGTTTGACTCTTAGTATGAATTCTACAGAGATGTTGAATGAGTTCACTCACCATATGAGTTAGGCTGCCTCAATCCACTAACTAAAATAACAATAGAAAGAATAAATAGCAACAATAATACAAAGAATAAATAACATCTTAAATAAAATGAATGCTCAAAGTCCAACCAGGTAGCCCTTTGATATATGTTGTCTGCCTACTTAATAATATATTCAATAGAAGATTAAAACATATTCACATATACAGATATATACATAGAGAAAAATACTAATTATTTGTGAATGAGAGTTATCTACAACTTACATTTTATTCATGTTTCTCTGTTTTATGAAAGTTTAATAATGAAGCAAATAGAGCTCTGTGTGATGGTTAGATTCAACTAAAATGCAAGTTGCATGATAATTTAGTAATAAACTAAATTGTTTTCTTGATAATCTTTAGAAGAAGATTCACAAAAAATACATTAAGACAGAGGATAATCACATTAGAAAAAACTCTACACTCATATCCTGTTGTTTTATAGCCATCAAAACAAATTATCCATGTGCTAAGGTGTTTTATGAATAGCTTCAAAATTAGACAGTCTGCTGATCTTTAGAAAATGGAAAATTATTAGGATTCGATAACAAGATTATGTAAATGAAGTGGATTAGAAACCATTTCACGAGAGCATCATTAAGTACTTACTGAGCAAATTAGCAAAGAGACTACCCACTTCTTGATTTAACAAAAACAAATCTGCTGTTCTTCACAACTGCTGCAGAATTGAAGGGCTAGGATACTCTCTCACTAACAGCCACAAATGCCAACAGAATGTCAGGTTCATTCATAAATGGACACATTATGCACTGGAGAGAACCTGATTATGTTTTTAGGGTGATGGCTACTCCAAGAACTATAGAGGTCACTCCAGACAGAGAACATGTCAAAACTAGAAAGAGACACATTTGAAGTCATAGAAGTATGATTGAAGACATATGTTAAGAAGAACCAAGAAATCAATTCAGGTTCCACAAATGGATTATCCACATTGGACAAGCTTAGAATTAAAGGACTTTAAGTTTGAAATTTTCCCCAGTAGCAGAAAAGAAAAATATATTGGGATTATGGGAAGATTGTAAGTAGCTGAGATACAATGAAAATAGGCCAAAGATCCATAACTATTTACTCTAAAAAGAAACAGTCTTCCTGGAAAAAGGACAGAGGCTGTAAGAGTCAGGAAGCTTGGTAAACTTACAAGGTCCAGGAAGTTTGTGAAACTTACCAGACTTGAGAAGCTCAGAAAGTTACAGGATTCCCACGGTACTGCAAAAAGGCTATAAAAGCAGTAAACAATTTCTGGAGAAGGAAGATAATCAATTTGGTGAAGCTGCCTACAAGTTGGACATTGAGCTCCATAGCTTCAGCTTTTCTCTGTCATCACCCATACTAGGATGGGGTTTCTAATGGGCATATCAAGTTAACCCAATGCTGTGGGACAATGGTCTTTTATCCTGTCACTTGTATTATTTTAATAAAATGCTGATTGGCCAGTAGCCAGGCAGGAAGTATAGGTGGATTGACCAGGCAAGAAGTATAGGCGGGGCAACCAGGAAGGAAGTAGAGGCGGGGCAACGGGAACAGAATTCTGGGAAGAGGAAAGACACAGTCTGCAGTCGTGACCCAACTACAGAGGAAGCAAGATGAGAATGCTTCACTGATAAAGATACCAAGCCATATGGCTAACACAGACAAGAATTATGGGCTAATATAAGAGTTAATAAGAAGTCCGACCTAATAGACCAAGCAGTTTATGATTAATGTAGACCTCTGTGTGTGTGTTTTCCTTGGGACTGAACAGTTGCAGGACCAGAGAGGACAGAAACCTCAGTCAACAAGGTGAGACTAAACTCCTCCTTTGTATTAAGAACTGATGGCTAGGGAGCCTTATAGGACCAGCTGAGGCCCTCTGCATATGTGTGACAGTTGTGTAGGTTAGTCTACTTGTGGGACTTCTGGAAGTGGGAGAGTGGTATGTTGCTAACAGTTTGACTGGCTTTGAGGAACCTGTTCCTAATGCTGGGTAGTCTTGCCCATCAACTTTTTGATAAAAGCTTATTCACAGTTATTGTGTTATAAAGTTCAAAGTGATACTTGTCAAACAGGCAACACAGACTGACTAGAGTCCCAACACAAAAGAAAGCATGAAGTTTTCTACCTTCCTTTTTACCTTTTCTCCTTCTACAGAGACACACATACATGTACACACACACGTGCATACACACACACAGCCTTAAAACTGGTAATGATGATGGACTGCACATAATCAATCCTGAGACCAGTAGTGGTGTATTTTTTTTTCTTATTTTACTTGAGAGCAAAAAAATTAAAAAAAACACAGCAAGGTTGGTAGCAGCTACAACATTCATGTTTGGTATTCTGTACATAGGTGTTTAATAAAGCCTGGAACTCTGCAAAGTGTAACCCTTCATGAGTCTGAAAGACTCCTATAAAACTTGAAGGGAAATATGCCATGAAATCACCAAAGACTGAAGAATTAAGAAGAATATTAAAATGTATTTCCTTGCAACAGTCTGACTGTAGAAGTTGAACTCACACAGAGGCTTAAGCAGAAATTTAAAGCCAGTTGGCAGGAGGAAGCTAAGTAGCAGAATAGATGGAGAAAATATCTATTCATGCGTTGAAATGAGATAGCAGAAACCCAAGGAAGAAGATGGCCAGACTTAAAACTAGACAGGAACTAAAGATGAGTGGGAAGAAGATCTAGGTCTTGCAGATATAATCATCCACATACAACATAGAGAATAAAATAGAATCAACTCTTAATCAATGAAGTTTTGAAAACCCAACTGGAACTAGGTGAAAATTTCCAACAGAGGTAGATGCAGAGGGAGAGTGAAGGGAGAAAGTACTGGTGGTGTGTCTACTGGTTGTCTTCCTAGACCTTATACCAACACGCCAACTGAAAGACTTGGCTGGGCCAAAACAGTTACCAGAGCTTACAGAATCCCAAAGAAAAACAAATGTAGGTTGTTGGAAAAGGGGCCACTTATTGGTTCCCAGCTGCCTGGCTAGCTTAATAATCGCTACAGAAATAATCACACAGAAACTGTATTATTTAAATCACTACTTGGCCCATTAGCTCTAGCTTCTTATTGGCTAACTCTTACATATTAATTTAACCCATCTCCATTAATCTGTGTATCTCCATGTGGCAGTGACTTACTGGCAAAGTTTTGGCATGTCTGACTCTGGCAGCAGCTCCATGGCTTCTCCCTGACTCTGCCCTTCTTTCTCCCAGCATTCAGCTTAGTTTTCTCCACCTACCTAAGTTCTGTCCTATCAACAAGCCAAGCTAGTTTTCTTTATTTATTAATGGTAATCACAGCATACAAAGAGAAATCCCACATCAGTAA
Organism: Ellobius talpinus; assembly: GCA_001685095.1. Lineage (NCBI taxonomy): Eukaryota > Metazoa > Chordata > Mammalia > Rodentia > Cricetidae > Ellobius > Ellobius talpinus. The sequence continues at coordinate 14,925 of LOJH01027434.1, forward strand.
GTAAGCTGACTGCAAACTTCACAGAAGAATCAGAGTCAAGGCTGAGAGTGCATGTCTCCCTGGTCAGTGATTTTCATCAAAGCCCAATCCGGGTCCTCTTCTACCTCACTCATTGTGCACTTCAGTAGGCTCAAGCAAAGAATGGTTAGGAATTGTTCAGGGGTTGAGGGTGAAGAAGTAGAAAGCAGTAACCAAAGGCCCTACTCATGATAAGCTGACATTTTTAAAGAAAAGTGAAATGTGGTAAACCCAATTTCAGTTCTCAAGCATTTTAAAGAATGTGGGTAAATGGTGGAGAAGGTAGTGACTGGTGTTTGCTAGGGTAGTTTCTGTAGGGTAGCTTTAAGGAAACTTATGAAAACATGACTTAGTTGGGACCTACAAAAATTCAGGGTATAGGTGTTGTATGGTAGTTTCCTCTGGGATTATACTTTCTATCTCAAGGGAAGACCCTTAAGAAACCAAACGTTCTAGAGAGATGAAACATTTCATCCTAAGGGGAAACCTTAAGCTCAGGAAGTAAACAACTCGATATCTTAAAGTGACTAGATTCACCAGTCCCTTTCCTCTGCAAGCACTTAGAAGCTGCAAAGATAACTGAGCAATACTCTCAGAATAGCCAAGTTGACTGAAATAAGCAGAGACCAGCCAAATGTTCTAGAAGGAAAGACTAGTTGATGCCCAGAGGAAGTTCAAACAAATTAAGCTACTTGGAAAGGGTATCCTCCAACCTGCTGAGCTGCTGGCAAGTTGTGCAGTGTGCTTTAGGTTTTCATTTTTTGTGAGGTGTCACCCATGCTAAGGGTAAAATATTGGTGGCACAACTGTCTTTGAGTCATTTATATTTACTCTTTTAAATAATTCCTCATCCATCTTACTATTAGTAATCCTAATAAAACTTATTGGTTCATCAAGTTAGACTTTGATGGTATCTATACTTTGGGCTACCAACATTCTCTATCTTGGGTGAGTAGGTGTTTGTTCCTCTCTCCCTAGCAATAATATCACCCAACACTAGGTAAGGAGGTGAGTACTATAAGTAGAGGATTTGGCTTGAAATGCTCAAAGACAACCAGAGATCTAGCATGAGCTAAGAGAAAACAGACAAGAGCAAGAAGAATAGAAATAGAAAATATAGGGTTAAGGTAGGATATGATCTCACCAGTAAACACAGAATAGGTAATTAATCACTATCTACTGGAAGCAGGAACTTCTCTGATGGAGGCTAAGATGCATTAACTGTGAGTATAATAAGTCATTAGGAATCAGTTTAAGAGTATGCCCATTTAGTATAGTAACAGTAGTAGGTTCTCCCCTAAGGCTATGACCTATCAGCCACAGGTTCTTGACCTGATAATGGTGCCAAGAATTGGTTTTCTCTTGTGAGATAGAACTGAAATCCAATCAGATTGAAGCACTCCCAGAATGTTTATGCCACCATTGCACCAGTGGGCATGTCTTTCCAGGTCAGATATTATCGTAGCTCCCAGGGTTCACAGTTGGGCAAGACTGATGATTACTCTCCTCGTGTGGTAGCATGGGTAGCACCTCCCAGCATTATGAAAGCTTGCCAGTAGGAATGATACATCCCTATCAGTACCACCTTGATATCTCCATGTTGTTTGTGACTCAAATACATTGTGTCTTCAACAATAGGATCTTATTATCAGCTCCAAAGGATAACCAATAGCATTGGCAATAGCCTGTATTATTTGGGCATCTACGGGACCTCACTAGTCAACAACACCTGAAAAAGTAATGCATCGCTGGCATAAAAAAATCCTTGGGGATTTTTATTTGTTAGTCTGAGGAATCAAACAGAGCCATTGTTGTCCTGCTTACGGTAACTCCATTTCAACGCTTTTTATATCTGTTTGTATATTCATTTTAGGAAACTTCTACAGTAGTAGGTATGGCACTGCAATTGCTCAATTAAGAAAAATCCCTCACAGGTGTATGCAGCCACCTGGGTTTTAGGTAGTTCCAGATGAAGTCGACAGCCAAGAATAGCCATCAGACCTGGAAGGGATTGGAGATGTGAATATCATCAAAAACACATTCTTTGAAATTCTCAAAGAACAAATAAAAAGAAAAGAAAAGAAAATTCTACATGTATGGGGAAGCAGTAAGTAATGTAGGTTTTTGTTTGTGTACATTGGAGACATCTGTGCTGAAGAATGGTGCTGTATATTTACTTTAAAGGGGTCACTAAACAGGGCTTCTAGGGCAGCAATACAATAAAAGGAAAATATAGGAGACTAAGCCAATGGTCTGTGCTATCAACAACATTGATTTGGTCTTAGGTGGTAAGCTGTGGAAGCACAGAGAAGCAATTAAATGTAGTTTGAAGGTCAAATCAAAGGGTTTTGTTGTAAGTGGGTATAACATTTGAGAAAATCAGAAATCCAGGATGCTTCCCAGCCTTGGGACTTGAGGAACAAAGGAAATAAGAATGTGTTTCAACTTCTACACTGTCTTTATTTTACTTTGATTGTGTTATAAAGTGCTATTCTAGGCTACTCATCCTGAAGAAGAGTTTGGCAAGTTCTTTAAAATCTAAATATATACATACTGATAATTCTGGACAATATTACAGAGAATTAAGAACTTATAGCCATATAAAAATCTATTTGCACAGGTACAAATACCTTTATCTGTAATACCTTCAACAAACTAGAAATAGTCAAAAGGAGTCCAAGTTGATAAATCACAAACATACTTGTACATCAGAATGTATAATTGGGATAGGTACTCTTAGAAGTTGGCAGAATTCTCACATTGGTTCCCTGTCATGCAGAGAGAGGGATACTATGGTTAGAAAGACTAGACTACATGAAGCCTTTAGAGTTGCCTCTGACAAAGAGAAGAGTTAACTGAATCAAAACCAGTGTTGATTTCCTGGAGGAATTGCAGGAATTAGTGCCACTATTAACGACTTAAAAGATGTATGGGTGGCGGTTCCCACCACATTTCCATTCATCTCTCCTATCTGGTCAATGCAGAAGACATGCTGATGTGGGATTCTCCTCCACATGCTATGAATATGTGTTATTACCATTTGTTAATAAAGCAACTGCTTTGAGGGACCTCCTAAAACTGAGAAGCTTTTGTAAAGCAAAGGACACTATCATTAAGA
>LOJH01027436.1:0-18060 GCA_001685095.1 Ellobius talpinus
AAAGAAAGAAAGAAAGAAAGAAAGAAAGAAAGAAAGAAAGAAAGAAAGGGCTCAATCTGGCTCACAGTTCAAAGATTCAGTCCATGATGGAAGGGAAGTCATAGTGAGAGGTGCCTAAGTCACACAGAATCTGCAGTCAGTTGGAATGAAGATACGGATACCACTGTCCAGTTAGTTCTCGTCCCCCTTTTTATTCAGCCTAAGACCCCAGCCCTCTGAATGGTGCCACCAACATTTACGGTTGGTCCTTTTATGTCAATTACCTGATTTAAAAGATGTTGCACAGACATGAATGCAGGTGTTTCCATAGTGATTCTAAACCCCACCAAGACAGCAACTGAGATTAATCATCATGAAGAGTACTTGGGAGAAGGCAAATCACCAACTGATTGAATGAAACTCTCTGAGGGGAAGGGGTGGGCAGCTGGTCTGCTTCACAGATCTTCAGACCCAAATGTTAACCTTCCTAAGAACTGCTTTCCCAGGCACAACAAAACATTATTTAGTCAAATATCTGGGCATCTCATCACCAAGTCAAGTACCCAAAGAAATTAATCTCATAAAGTCACAGCTATCACTTAGCCACCAAATCTCCCAAATGCCTGAAACCAAGTCTAGTTTCTGTCTCCCACATGCATATTAAATAATTGTGCAGAAGGAATAGATTGAGTCACTGAATTACACAAAGTTTTAAGCAAGCCTCTCCTGCTTACAGTACCTATAATTTCTAGATCTGATGTCATCTGGACTCAGCAAAGGAAACAAGACTGTGGGGAGAGCACTCACATTAGGGCAGCAGCTCCAAGAGGCACTTCAGTTTTCAAGGCTCCCTTCACTGTTTTCTCTAATCTAGTGCCTTTTAAGAGGAATGAAAAGAGCTTTTACATTAAAGCCCTCCTCCAGCAACTTGGTACATGCTTCACTGACGACAAGGGCAACAGGCAAAAGCATTACCCATCCCACTTGCCTCTGGCTTGTAAGCATTCTGTCGGCTCTGCTTATTTTGCTTATTTTTGATAATCAACTCCCTTTGGGGTTGGCATGTATTACAGTAATGGCTAATTATCAATCGCAGCTCTTGAAACTTGAAACGTGGATAATTGGGTATAATATGTGGGGCTGGATAAAGGAAGTCATGAGTGGGAACTGTGAGTTATCAGAAAATAATCATTCGAGGGCTTTAGAAAGTTGACGTTATCAGAGAATTTGCAGTACTGGAAAAAGAGATCGGTCCATCGTGTTCTCCCGGGCTCATCAGCTTCCGGTTCTCTAAAGAGTCTGAACCTACCCCATTCACACACATGGAACCCTGACTTTGTTTTTCAAAGGCACTCCCATGCTAGGAAATTTCCTTAGGAAAATAATTAGTTCTCAGAGATACACATTTTGTTTACACATTCATTCCACACAAGTAAATTAGTGCTGAGGTACAGGATGGAACGAAGGGTTGTGTAAAATAATTACCAGGAATATAGAAGCTGGCATCAACGTATGCAGAACCCCGTGTGGAAAGAAGAGATGGTAGAATAGTGCATTACTACATCCAACAGACCTTGAGAGAAATAGGATTGTTTAGAAAAAAATATACTTCAGGTTTGTTTGGCATGGCCCTCGTTCCTTTGTTCTGCTTTCATGATGAAATGTCTCTGGTGCCTCACTTCACTCCCAAGTGCCCTTTGACTTTGAAAGCCAAAAAAATGCTTACCATTGAGGCAGGTTAAGTAGAGGAACATGGCTCAATTATGTTGTATAGAGAGGGATAGAGCTTGGGTATGAAATCCTTGCTCGTGAATATCTAGCCCTGACATTGAGCATCCCATATGTGTTTGTATCTTGGTGTTTGTTCTTTTTTTCCTATTTGTTTAACCTTAGTGTCTCTACAACGCTCCCAAATTATTACCTATAACCTGTATTTCCAGTTTTGACCCCAAGACCCAGTATGAGCTTCGTATGCCAAGAGACCACCCAATCTAGGTGTCACAACAATATCTCAATTTTCAACTCACCTACAAATAAGCTCACTATCCTCCATAATTATGCCTTCCTCTCTGATACATATGTTTAATGTCTTTCATTTTTCATATGTATACTCCTTACACTTCTGTATGACTTTTCTTATCTCACTTCTTGTCCCCATTCAACAATGCTTCTCTCTAATGAGATCTACCTCATACATGCATCCTTTCTTTCCTTTTTCAAGGCGAGCATCCTTCTCTGGTGTCTATTAAGATAAATGATAGGTAATTTAATGGTTAGTGGTTGGTGTTGATTGTCAACATGACAGTATGAAGAACCACCCAGGAGACAAGTCCTTGGGGAGAACTGAGGGTTAGTTAGAGTACTTAGCATCTAAATGCTTCTGTGAGAATTATCGTGTTTATGTTAATTGAGCTGGAAGACCCACCCTGATCATTGCAACATCATATACTGAACTGAAGTCCTGGACTGAATAAAAAGAGGGAAGTGATTTGGAGACAAGCATGTTTTCATTGCTGTTTTCTTACAATAGGACCAACTGCTTCAAATTCCTACTACCTTCATGTTCCCAGCACGATGAACTGTACCCTCTAACTGGGAGCCAAAGAAATCCCTTCCTGCCGTCCCTCTATTTGTTGAATAAGGTATTTATTACAGCAACAGCACAGGTTACTAAGATGACTCCCAAGTCATCCTCTTCCTGCTTCCAAATGAGCTCATGCTGACGCCTGCTTTAACCACAGCACCCATCTGCACAAAGTTTCTTGTTCTTTTCAGAACAACTCCATCAACAAGTTATTAAGCATTAAATATATAAACATGAATATACAGACATGAATATATATAATTCCTTTTTTAAAAACATAAAAACATACTTTTATAAAGAAGGTAATTAATTATCTGCTTCCTTGTTCCATATGTCTCTTGCTTCATTGATCTCAAAGTCTTTTCAGAAAAGCTAAGGAGCCCTGGGTTCAAGATCTTACTTGTTCTATTCCAGAATGTGAGTTTCAGGAGTTACAGGAAGTTTCTGAATAACATTCTTTGTATCTCAGTTCCATGTCCTATACATCGCTGTCCCTTTTCTGCCCATGACATTTGTCAGACCATGCTGCAAACTGGAGTCCCCATAATTTGCTCTGATTTCCCCAATCCACAAGTTTTTTTCTATGCCCAATTAAACTCTTGTCAAGTTTAATTTGAGGGAAGTTGTTTCTACACTCTATGCCCAGTTTCTTTCTGTTGCTAAAATTGTATATTAGCGTGATTAATATGACTCACATGTTATAGTAAACAATATAGAAACAATATTACCAACTTGCTATCAACTAATATCTAGACTTTATGAAGAGTCTTAATAACCACCTACTTTATATCTTCCATCCTACGATCCTGTCCAGGTTACCAGGCTGCGTTTAATCACATCCTCTTAACGCTCCTTTGACATATCCTTAAGCTTTCACTTGTCGTCTTTGAACACTTTTGGATTGTACTGACCAAGCCCTTTGTAAACCATCCCTAAGGTAGAACTCCTTTGTCAGTTTCCTTATGATTAGTCAGAGGTTGGAGTTTCTTGGAGGAACAGCACATGATGAGTCGTCTCTCTGCAGGTGTTTTTCTTCAATCCTGGCCGATATCATGTCTCTCAAGTTTCCCCTACAAAATCCATCTTCTTTCACCACTTGCGTATTGTTCCCTTTGGATAGAAGCCATGATGCTCTGTCAATACTTATAGAGTGGGAACTTTGTAGTCCACCTCCTTGAGGACTTAGACTTGCCCTAAGTTAAATATGGATTCCTCTGTATTGGTCATTTGACTCTTCTCCCCTATCCAATAATCATTTATTCATGTCAGTGTGTACTCATAAATATTTATCATTTTAAACTTTGGGTTATAATCCAATATTCCTTTTTTCCCTATTTAGTTGTTCATAGTCTTCCAGCTTTGGCAATGGGAAGTCTTCCACTTGGCTACGGTGGCTCTTTGACACACCCCATCATTATGGTGTGCTTAGTTTACTTTTTTTTGGATTTCTCCTTTTGGTAGAACAAAATGATCCAGACTTATCCTGTGTATTTCCTCTCAGCCCTAGAATCGGCGATTTATCCAAAGAGTTCTGGGTCCTGTCATTAGAGAATATTATTAGAAACCAAGAATTTGGGTAGACATTCTACTTTGATTAAATTTGAATGTATTAAAAATCTGTCGAAACTAGTAAGAAGTCTTGAGCTATAAGCCTGTTTCTCACATATAAGTGGTTAAAACAAAAGAAGTAAACTAATTTCCTTGTCTTAATCACAAATAGTGTAATTTGGGGGCCCTTTTATCTTAGCCTCTACTGATTGAATAACCTTATGAGGTAAGTAGAATTTAAATGATGATAATAATAATAATGATAATGGCTATGAGGAAGATATTAAGCTGTGTAGCACACAAGCACTGTCTGGCTATAGCCATCCTGCATCTTAGAAACACAGGCACTATTATCCCATTTTATAGATAATGGAAGCAATACCTTGAGTGCAGTATTACAAACTAGACAAGAAAGCTCTTGCAAACTCTGAGCACAAAGCAGGTAGAAGGTGCTCAATAAATTGTTATTTTCTCACTCCTTTGCTGCTAGGGGAAAAGAAAAAAGAAAAAAATAGGCAAACTTCAGCAATGCATTAGCTATAAATATTCAGCCCATGGTGTGTTAGATGAAAAATACAGGGGTTATATTAGCTTATTTGTATTCTTTGTTGCCATGTAAATGTAATCTGCTGCACAAGAGCAAAAAAATCAACCTACTTCATAAAAGATCTGAAATGAAACGAAGACATATTTGCCCAACAGTCAGATCTGTTTACCAACTTTTCTTTTAAGTAACTCAAACTCAGACACCAACAAAACTCATATAACCATTACATTTCTTTTATATTTAAGTAGTCTGAGGCACTTTAAAAAACTTTAATGTTTGGATTATGATGAAGAAACCCTAAATAAATCCACAACACCTCTTAAACTGTCAAAACTATTGAAATGGGAGTTACCAAAAAAATCCCTCTATAAAATGTAAAAAAAAAAAACCTCTACAAGTTTTCCTCTCTGATGGGGCCATTTCACCACTGTTATAAATCTTGAGCAAAGAAGTCTGATGTGTGCAAATTGTCCAAGCTTTTTAAGAACAGATAAAATATTCTGGGGTGTAAAAAGGCTTGCTCTCATTCTTCCCATATTTTCTGACCATTCTCTGAATGTTTTGGGAATTTGAAAACTGAGAGTTGAAGGAAAACCAAGGACAAATTCTTATGAGTGGCAAAGGTACTCTCAGAGTTTAATGGATTCTGAACACATTTCCCGGGCTGTCTGCTGCCTTCGTTCCAACCAGAAGCTGTCTTAGGTGCAGCTGCAACTTCAAACTTTTGCCAATGATAACCATTATTTCAGGAACCCACTCCTCCCTCCATCCCTTTCTGGTAATCTGGATTACCTGGTTACCAGTAGGAATGCTAACCTCACATGCCCAGAGGTTATTGCCACCCCTGGGGCAATCCACTCTCAATTTTGGAATTTTCCATTCTAATCTTTGATTCAATTCCCCAAACTACCTATTACCATAGATGTGTGTCTGGTGTCCTCAGCTAACTTAAGAATCCCTTTGAGTCTGTTGCTATCCTTCATTCTCTCACCTGCAAGGCCTAACCCAGATGGCCTCCATAAATATTTCTGAGTTCTTTTCATTGATGGATTATGTCTGGGAACAGCTATAGCCTTGGTCTTTGGAGAAAAAATCAGAACAAGGATGCTTCCTCCCAAAGCCAGGACTGTCAGGGGGCTCAGGAGGCACCTGCCCTCTGCAAAAGGTTTCTGCAGGCCAACTTGCTGGAAACTCCACAGCTTGGGGAGCATTTCTTTGATCGTGTTCCACTGCAAGAAGATAATGGAGCTTAAAACATTTTTTGTAACAAAAGAGCATAAAAAGTGAGTTTAAAAGCAAATGGGCCAAAGATTTTCCCTAGGAAGTCTTTCAATTTCACACATAGAAATTTCTTATAGTACGGACCTATTAGAAATGCTTATTTTAGTCCCTTTTGCATATTTATTATAGTCTTCTCTGAATCTGCTATCACTTAATTTTGCACTGAGCCTCCAAAGTCACATATTCTTTCTTTCTCAGCTATTAAAAAGGGGGCAAAATATTTTAATCATGAAGTCCTGTATAATTTAGAGATTATCCTCTGCCTGTGTGAGTTACAGCAATAATCAAAGGGAGGCTGGGGCTTTGTAAACCTAAGGTCTTAATTTTTTCACAGGTGTTCCACTTAGTGTGGAATTAACCTCTTTTCACACCTTCTATACACCTAAGAGTAGATTGTGATACACACAGACACACAAAGGCAGACTCTGCCAAGTGAGAATAGCAACTCTGCCTACCACAATCAAACTCAACTACTCATTTAAGGAAATAAGTGACAAAGGAAGGGGGTTTCTTCTGGCTGCATTAGTCTGAACCTGATCCATCTGCTCTGGTCATCCAGGGGGAGGCTAAGGGTCTTAATGTATCTATTGGTTCCATTCTACAGTACAAACAAGTAAAAGATTGAGAATGTCTAAAAGGGCCTATGTAATGTTCCAGTGTCCAATCAGTTAGGTCAACGGGGTGATCTAGAGCATAGCAAGTGGAGTTAGGCAGAGAGGTGTTCAAATCCTGAAGTCATCATCTACGTACAGTATCTTCTGGAAAAGTAACCTCAAGTGTGTGCCTTCTATGTACATTCAGCTATATCAGCCACATATACCTATAGGGAATTGTAAATGACTTAGGCATGGGCACGGTCCTCACAAACAGCAATTGCCCAACCAAAGATGGTTCTTTCCTAGGGATCTCAATAGTGTCTTGTTATCCATCATTTCCCTTTACACATTATACAGTAAATGTCTTTGAACCAGATGTAATACCATGTGAAGACTATTCTGTAATAAATAAAATGAGTTTTGTCCTCATTTTTACAAAATTCACAATTGCAACAGTACAGGCATGAGCTAACAAATAAATAAGTTATGTAATTGTATGCCTGTGCACAGGGGGAGAGAAAAATGAGAGAAGGGGAATGAGACAGCATATTTAAATGGGTATAAACGGTGTTAATTAGGGTCCTTCAGGAAGTAAATGGAAACTTTAAACAAAGTGACTAAGTAAAGCTTAGAGAAAAATTATTCACTGAAAAACTATTGAGAGACTCCAACAAGGAATCAAGTTTTGGGTTTGTGAGAAAAAAGCTAGAAATAAATAAGGAACTTTACCAACCTAAAAGAGCAACAGGCACGTGAAAGAGGGCATTCTGCTGTTTCAATGGAATATCTGAAACACACACACACATACACACAAATACAGAGAGAGAAAGAGATAGAAACAGAGACAGGCAGAGATGGAGAAAAGGAGATATAGATACAGAGACAGGAAGAGAGAGACAAAATAGATGCACAGAGAGACAAAGAGCCCATAATACCCTTAACGATCCCAGGATCCCCACTATGCACCACTTCCTAAGGATCCTACCAACTTCCCCCATTCCAACTATAGCAAGACCAGAAGGAAGCTGTAGTTATGGGAGGTGTCCTTTTGATAGAAGCTCCCAATAGAGGTGCATGGCCTACCCACAAAATATGTAAATTCTGACCCCTCTTCATCTTCTGACTTTCTGATCCCAAGAAGAAGTTATGGGGCATAAAACCACTTCCAACGCCTGACAAAATGAAGGACAGGAACAAACACAGATTTGATGGTTATTGAAAAGTTACCTACAAAAGATAAAGAAGTAGCCAACCAGGCAAAGTTGGGGAAGGGTATATGGGACAGGGACAGGGGTGAGTGTACTGGAAAGGTCTTGGGGTGGGTGGAGAGTGCAGTATGTCAAGAAGCAAAAAGGAGATCAGTGGGACACAGCTTCCATGGGTGACAATAAAAGATCCTGAGTTTGAAAAGATCCCCAGGGGCTACTGGCCTGCCCGAGTGCCAGACCCAAACAGGTTTCCCTCCTCACTGACCCCATGATAGCCACTTCTTATGCCCTTCATTCTCCCAACTAATGAAAGCTAAACATATTTACTTATCAGAAGTTAAAATTTTAAGAAGCCTCCCAAAACCTCTATGAATTTTCAAATACTACTCGATGCATCTGAAATACTGAGTCTCCTCCTCCAACCTATGACCTATTTTGACTCCACAATCACACTTTAAAAAAATCCTTCATTGAAATCAGCCTAGATCTATCTTGGGAAGAAGAAAAATTATTTTAGTGCCAGATTCTCATGAAAAATTGTCTAAAGACTTCCTGCTAAAGTACATTCCTCCTCTCTGTAGGGTAACCAGGGTTTAACAGAGCAATAAGAAATGATACCTGCCTTGCATCTTGAATGTCTGAAATCATAGATCCCAATGATAAAGGTCACATGGGCAGTAACAGAAGGAGCTTTGGGTTCTAGGCCCATCCTTGTACAAATAAGCCAGGAGGGGACGCCAGACCTATGCTAGCTAGAGAATTGAGTCATCAAAGAAAGGCTAAAAAAGTAGGGACAACCAGAGATTGGATCAGAAGTGGTGAGAATAGTTGGCCAGAGATGACAATTGGACAGGAATTTTGTTGCCTGAGCATGAACAATGGATGAAAATTAGAGATTGGTTGTATGGATGAAGTTGCTCTTTATGATTCTTCATTTTTCCCATTGCATAATCACATGGTTTTTTGCATGTGACTTGCACTTTATCTAAAACATAAACTGAATACACCTTGCCTCTCTGATTTTGAACTTGGCCATGTAATACACTTTGGACAGTAAATATTAGTGAAGGCGGTGTAAGCCAAGATTCTAAATGGGCTCCTATGGTTTCATTTTATCTTCTGTAGTCTTCTGATCTTGTCTAGTCTTGTGAGGAGAGCATGTCTCAGGAACTCATGTGGGTCTACTTGAACCCAACTGGAGCCCACCCTGGCCATACCTTAGTGTAGATTAGTTAAACTGTATGACACCACAGACCCATGCTTGTCAAGCAGCCTCAGCTGAGATGTTCATTACTTAACAAACAACTGATATATAGTAAATTTCTGGCAAATGTGTGGGGACACACGCTGGGAAGTTTCTCGCATATCTGTGTCAGACAACACATACCATATCTTAGAGAGTGACTGGCTGAAATCTCCCTAGTGCTTCAGCTGGTTTTAGAAAGTCCATGAATGTGAGAGCCAAGCCCACACCATGAATTACTATACCAGACCCAAAGGGATTGAGCAGCATCAGTCTGAAGAAATACTAAGTTCAAGCTCCTCTTTCTCTTTGCTATCCAAACTATTAATTCCATATATAATAAACTGTTATGGCCCTGACCCCTCCTTGGGATACCATGTATCAGGTAATTACAAGTATTGCAGGGATAGCACTGTGTTCCCCCAAAGTTTCTCCTCATAAATCAGGCTAGATGGCCCTTTGACCATGCTACATGGCTTTTGTCTTTATTCTCACCTGTGATTCATCAGGCTGCATCTGGCCCATATATCCCCAAACCACTGCAGACATGATGTCACCATACTTCAAGAGAGACATCGGAAACTTACTGGCTGTTGGAAGCAGTGCATAGCCCCAAGGAAGAAGTGCCATGCACAGTCCCCTCACATCTGTGAAAGGGATTGAGAGTGGACTTGAATTCTCTCACTTCTCCACTTCCATGCAAAACACAAAATCTGTACAGCAAGAGGAGATGATCAAAAGGCAGCAGAAAGAACCCTGTTGGTGTGCTACCCTGTGGTCCCCTGAGGGCCTCACTGTGTGAGGCCCCAGGGGGAACGTACAAAACTGGGACAGATGTCTTGCTCTCAGAGTTCATAAATGAACAAATTGAAAAGACTTAAGCAAATGCTATTGTTAACCTTAATAATAATGAAAAGCGAAAACTAGTTCACCAGACCCTTGCAGAAGAGAATGCTCATCAAATTCTTTTGATAATGCCCATTTTATTTTCAGGACAACTGAGGTTGGAAAGATCTCAAAAAATTCATAAAGGCCACGTAACTCATAGTTGGATGGTATAAGGCTTGACATGCATTGTTCATTCTCTTTGATTCCCAATTCTGTGTACTTAGCCAGTCCCCCTTCTCCCTACTCAGGGCCAGAATTAGGTGAAACAAGAGTCCCAGAGATGATCACTAATGTGGCCACACAGGAGAGAAAGCTACGATCTGTAGAGGCAGAGAAAAATGGATATTGAAGAATGTGTCAAATTTTACTGATAGAAATAAAAGGGAGCAATCTTTGCAAAAACGTATAGAGGTGTAAAGAGTGTAGACCATTCGGGGAAGTTACCGAGAATGGCACAAGTGGACAGCAATAAGTAGAAGAAAGCGACAACTCAAAGGAACGACGTAGAAAGGTGTGCTGCTGCCTGACTAAAGGGACCGAAACACTGAGCAAATTAAGTTCTTAGCACCCTTACAGAAATAAACTTCTCTTTTTTCCCTTGATCTATACTACTTTGCATTTTTTGAAAATGAATTTCATATTTCTGTTTATCAGCCATATATTGAACCTGTCTATATCTCTCAGAATAAATTCTATCCATCATTCTTATTGGATTTATTCCAGTACCACCCCGGTTTGTATAATTTGCAAATTTCATTAACATACTCTTTACTTTCTCTTAGAAGCCATTAATAACATTGTTACATATGATCAGGCTTAACACGGGTCTCGGTGGCACCCCTACTAATCAACTACCCCTCACTGGATGTCACACTATTCATCACCGTGCCTTGTTTACAGATCCCCTGAAAATGATCAATCCCTGCCACAGTGTTCATATCCAAGCCAGTGTCAATTAATTTTATAAGTATAATTTCGTGATGCGGTATCAAATGCATTCCCCAAATCAAGATGTATTGCAGTGACTCTGTTCCCCTCTGCTGTGAATTTTAAACAGCTTCCAGATCAGTCTTGCATGATTTATTTGTGGTGAAACTAAGCTGCTTGTTCACTCATGATTCCATTACTTCTTAGATATTCTGAGCTGTTTTTCTCCATACACTTAAACTTCCTAGAGGTAATCTTGGGGATCATTCCTGTTTGATAGGTGAGCACATTTGTTGCTGATATGAAGTTCTGTGATTTCCGCAAATATATCAAATCATTTAAAAATCATTTCCTCTTCTCGTTTCGTCTGGCAGCCTTTGCAGAGGAGGCCAGGAGCGTCCACAAACTCTGGGCTATCACCCTGGTAAGCTGGAATTAGACATCACCTGTTCGGACAATGAATATGTTTTGATGTTTATGGACAAAACCTGGTTATTGAAAGCTCCTTGTATCTGTGTCTCCACCCTGGTATTTCCTCCTCCGTTCATCTCCAAGTGCAAATAATTTATGGCGTGAAGTAGCCTAGGTGAATATCCCACAGCACGATTACATCCCAGATGCTATAAGCCTGAGGAACACAAATGTATTAAGAAGAAAATGAGATTAGAACTGGGGATCTACTATTTAGAAATAATAGTGTTCCTGAAAGCTAAGCATGTATAGCACCTCGTTTTTCTGTACTTCTTCCTCAGGTCCCTGCCTTTGATTTCTCGCCTTCCTTGTCCTTGACCAGATTATTTGACAGATAATATGTGTGTGTGAATGTTCACAACTTCTATCCCAAATTCTTTCTGTTTTGATATTAGAGCAAGAGAAAATGTGAGTGGGAAAATGCTTACAATTGAAAAAGACAAATAGGAACTTCTGGATGGAAACTCATCAGAAGGAACAGTTTCACCAGAAACTACAACACAACTCAAGCAAGCTTTGGTAGGGCTCCACTGACTTCCAAACAAACACTAAAATGATCCAGGTCACACCTCCCATGTTCTTACATGAGCACTTGACTGCTGATTGACTCATCTTGGTGGATACAGGATACAAGGCTGCCAATATAAACTCCGGCTGAGATCAGACTACAGCAGGCACTTGGGAGCAAAGCCCTCAATGCTTTTCTGAATAAAGCTGATACAGTAACAGTGTGTTCTAGGCAAAGATAGCCAGTAAGCCTATTAGGATCTGGAGTGCTGGGGGTGGTGGGGTAGGGAAAGAAGCACAGGGAGAATCTAATAGGAAAAACTGGTTCGGTTGTAGAACAGTCTGAAAATCTACAAACCAGAGAGCCAGCAGAGCCAATGATGCAGCTCATTGGGGTGGAGTTGCATGTGGTGTGAGTCTGAGGTCTTTCAAGCCAGAGGAGGTGATGATATGAATTCCAATCCAAGGGACAATCTTCCCTGTCCCTGCATTATATTCTGTCCAGGCACTCTGGATTAGATGATGCTCATTCACACAGGCAAGATCGATCTATTTCAGAGTCCAACACTTTAAACACTAATCTCTTGTAGAAACAACATCATATACCCATCCAGGCATACCCAGGAATTTAACCTGGCCACACTATAACTCACGCAAAATAACATTTATTTCTCTGCCATATGTAACTTGAAACCCTGGGTCCCAAACCTATCACTGGGAGACACTGAGGTAAGTCAAATATGTTCTATACATATAATTATAATATAGTTACATACATATATACGGTTATGTACATATGTGTGTGTATGTACGTGTGTGTGCATATGTGTATATTCTCTGCCTCTAGCTACCTAGAACATATTTTATTTGTGTTTCTGATGATGGAACCATTGTCAAGGCAGATCCTAATAAAATCTCCATGGAGTCAACTTCATTCTGGTACCTAACAGATCTGACTTTCACTGGAAATCCAATCTTCAACCCTAACTCCTGATAGAAGACATGCCTTCAGCCTCAATACAGTTATCCCCATGGTAATGTCTGATGCTGTGTAATATTTCTTCCTTTGGTTTTCAAATAAGTGTCAAACCTAGTAGCCAAGTCACCATATTAGCAGTTCAGGGAACCAAAGATGAAAGTAGTTTGGGGTCAATCTCCAGGGCGTGAGAACGAGAGTGGGAATGGTTACAAAACATTCATGAGTGTAGAAAAGCAGAAGCACTGTGGCTAGTACAAGAAAATTGGTGCTGCACATAGGAAACCAAGAAAACTCAAAGGATAAAGAGATTCACATACAGTCTAGGGAATCCAGGAAGGCTTCATGAAAGAGGTGAGATTTAACAGGCATAATCCATAAGTTCAAGTGATGGTATGGACTCTGCAGCTATGGAACACTTGATTCATGTTTCATGTTGCCTCCAGGTTCTTGAATAGACCTAACTGCATGATGATTATGGGAATGAATGAAAGCTGAAAGGACCTCAATATCAGGCTGAGTCTGACTTAATTTCAAAAGTATAAATGCCTTCAGGGATGGTGTGATTTAATTACACACCCTCTGTCTTTGGGCTTGAACTGTTGAGCAACATTTCTAAAAGACCGTGTAGCACTCTTTTCTTTGTGCCCTTTGTGAATTCATTCATGAATGTATAATTTTATGGCACTCTGCTACCTAAGATGCCTAAGGGATCCTATCATGCCACAGGAACAGGTTATGGCATCTCTGCCGTCAACATCACTCAAGGTTAATCAATGAGGGCTGGAATCAGCACATGAAGTGTTTAAAACCACATGAATCACGTTTATTACTGCCTCTTCCTTCTTGCCTTCCAGCAAGACACTGTCCTGTGTTTCTCCTCCAGCATCTTTGTGTACTCTTCTCTGCCCCCCGTCTGCTGTTACACCGTAATCTGCCCCAGTGTCATTCCCTTTCAGCTTACACTGCGTGAATCATTTGAAGAAGCGTTTCCTCCTCTGTGGTTTTAATCAGCACTTACGTAGCCATAACTACGGCCTGACTTCATCGTCTCTCCTGGCTTCTGACTAACATTTTTCTTTTTGACTAACATTTTCCAATTTCTCACTATATTCATCAGTGAAGACTTCTAAAGCAATATGTTCAAAATCAGGAACCTTTCCTTCCCCTTGCAAAGGTTATCCTGGTCTCTACAGGATTCTTCTCTCAATTAACAGTCACTACCTATTACAGTGTTCATACTGGTAATGTAATAAAGCTTCTAGATCCTGCTTCTCCTTAGTCACAGATACTGTCTGTCAGTGATGCTCCCCACACAACTGTGCAAGCCATACTCTCCCTTCATCCAAATCTGAGTGTGCTGACTCTGGTTTCCTGGATTATTACCATGGCCCCTTAGTGGGTGACCCTCTGTGACCCACTTTCTTTTAAGGGTGATATGGTGCCAGTGCAATCTTTCTAAATTAAAAGTTTAACTCAAACACTTGGAGAAAAAGACTGAAAGATTCTTCCTGCAAGTTAGTGTTTTGGTTATATGTTGTCTTGTATTTATTTTTATTTTTGAGACAACGTTTCACTAAGTGGCTCAGATTGTCTCCTACCACCAAGGTACAATGATTACGAGGAAGAACCTCCTAACTGGATGCAAGACTAGTTTACTCCTTTTTAAGGAGAAACTGGGAAGAAAATGCTGCAAAGCAACAAAAGGATGCAGAAATGAGTCAGACCCGGCCTTTTTCTTTAATTACTGATGCTCTGCTATGTGGTGTTGGAAAATGAGAACCAGAAGAGGTGACAGGCAAGAAAATCATTAGAATACATTATGACAAGGAATGTGACAGACATACATATAGGATTCTGGAGAACCACCTAGACCACTTGGACTAGACAGTTAACTGAAGAGTTCCAGGGTAAATAGTGTCCAATCTGCATGTAAAGAATGTGTGGGTACCAGCTAGCCTGGGAGGGGAGAACATGGCATCCCTGGTGTTGTAAGTAGCGCAGACAAGCTCAGGGATGTGATGAGGAGGTGTCCTTTAGGTTTGCCTTGAAAGTAGGGAAGGGTTCGTGTACCAAAGAAGAAAAAGCAAAACTAAGTGAGGAAATATCGAAGTACTTTGGATTTCTACTTTCTTGTAACCACCTCATATTTTGGGTACAACAAAATGTTTTTTACGATGCACAGCACCCAGCCAATTCTGCAACAGATATGGAATCCAAATTTGCATGGTTCAGAAAAAGCAAGCTGGGAAATTAGCATCAGAACTGGTCATGTATCAGTTATTTTTTAACCACAACATTGTTATTATGTATGTTTGTGATCGGGATTTGAATGTAGCAGGATCTATGTAGAGGTCAGAAGAAAACTGTGTGTACTTAGTTCTCTCTTTTTTTTTAATGTGGGTCCTTGAGATCAAACTTAGGTTTTCAGGCTTGGACAGCAAGTGCTACATACACAGACATTTTGCCAACTCAAATTTTTCTTTCACAAGGAAAAGAGTATATAATTTTTTACTACTTTGGAATAAAATAATGCCTTTTTCCTTTCTCTTTTATTTTGAGATTTTAATTATATCATTTCCCCTACCTTTTACTTCCTATAAACTCTCTCATATATCCCTCCTTGCTCTCTTTCCAACCGAGCCTGTAGTTCTTTGTAGGGTTGAGGCTTCACAATCATCACCCTGTCCACGTTGGCATGTCTGCTGTTGGTCTTGTTCAGCTCGTGTTTAGGCAGTCATGGTGATGAATTTCGTGAGTGTAGCTTCTGACACTGCTAGGAGACAAAACCTCATAGCAAACTCCCTGCTCCTTTGGCTCCTACAATTTTTCTGCCCCATTTTCCCCAGTATTCCCTGAGCCTTGGGTGTGGGAGCTGCTTTGCAGATGTATCCACTGGGACTGGGCTCCACAGGTCATGTTGATTGTTTGCAACCATCTGTAATGATCTCTGTCTATTGCAAAGAAAGAATTCTGCTTATGTAGTAAAGAACTTTCTGTGTTTCTTGGGCAAAAAAAATACAAACCTGTACTGTAGGGGGTTATCACAGTACCCAAATAGGGTCCTGCCACAGGAAAGCAAGCCCTCCACTGAATGCATCATCTCAGCCTGAAACTCAGGGCAGGGGGAATGATTCAATGGATAAAACCCTTGCTATGGAAGCTCAAGGACAGGCATTTAAATCCTGAAACTCTTATAAAAGATAATGCAGGCATGATGGCCACCTATGATGTTAGCAATCAAGGGGCAGAGACAAGGAACTTTCAAGATAAGCTGGCTAGCTAGACAAGGTCCTGATGAATGAAATAAGGAGAAAATTTGATCATCAGAAAATAATGTCAACTTTAGGACTACACACACTCAAATATGCACCACACTCACAAAAATACCCTTAAAAAACACAGAAAATATTTACTATCCTAAGTAGAATCAGTAGTTACAGCAAGAAAATAGAAATTGAACTGGCATTCCAAGAATTAGCATGCCAGCAAAACCCAGATTCCGAAGGTATGCTTAAAATCGTTAAAGAGGACAAAAGAAAAATTAAGAGCATTAATATCAGGACAGGAAACTAGGCTTCAAAATAACTAAATTTTTAATATAATCCAATAAGACAGTAAAAGGGAAAAATGCAGGCATTCATGTATCAGAAGATGCATGGTGCAAATTAATGAACTCGGCACTGCTGAGGGAACCATCCAGAATACACAAAGCACTGTAAAGAGATGGAGAACATGAACAAGAACTTCAGACAGGAAATGAACTGAGCAAAAACATCTCAAGTACATCTACTCTTTTTGACAAAGGAGGGAAAAACACAAGAGAAAAACAACATTGAACTTCCTAGGACTGAAGAAACAGCTCCAATTTCCATATTGAAAAATCAAAGTAAGCTCTAATCTTAATCAATTATAATTATGGTATATTAGTCCATTTGAACACATACTGTTCTGATTTTTAAAAATTTCCTCATATGAGTCCATAAAAAGAGGTCTCCATACAATTAACACCATGCTTAGTCTTTGTGTATTCTATACCACTTAGCCATTCTGTCCTTACAAGGACATTCTTCAACTTCGTCCAGAAGCCAAATTACAGTGAAATGGAAGACCCTTCCTTTGATCATCCATAGAAACCTTATGGCCAAGTGTATCTCCTGGCATCCATGACACCCCATGATCAGCCTACAGCCTCACTGATCCTGAGATAGCCAAACCAAAATGCACTTGAAATGCACATTAAAATTTACACAGGGCCCTGAGTCTCTGAAGAAGCCTGTACTTCCTCCAAGTCCTGGCTGGTGCAGGGTCTTGCACAGAGCATAAGACCAGTCCCCAGCTCACACTGTGGCCATACCTTCACCACTCTCCAACCTGCAAGTACATCCCTAGTCCTGCTCTGACATCAAAGATACCAATGCAACATGTGTTCATGAGGAAGGAAGGGAGGGAAGAACTTATTTGTCTTCTCATTCATGTATACAAACAAGAGCTTCAAGTGTGTAGTGAATTAGACAAGACCATCTACTCTACAGTAGGAAATATAGAAAAGGCTATTGGAGACCACAAGACTATACAGTAAGCATACAGCTGACAGACAAATAGGCAGATCCACAGGAAGTGTATATGCACACAACTACCTGGAATAACCCATTTTGCAGAGTTACTTTAGTTAAGAAATCTATCAATTGACAATTTTGGTCTGATTTTTCTGGTGTATCAAATGGGCACCATAGGTAGCCATTTGTGTCCCATGTCAGGGAGTTCCCCCTCATCTCAGCATTTCAAACTATTTTGGGCAGGGACCATGGGACGACATGTTCTTTTCTGTAACAACTTTGAGCTGACTTTGGGGCATTGTTATCAGGACCCAAGAAGGCTGAAAGGCTAGCCAAAAGCAAGGAGGGAATTTAGGCAATGGGGCATTTATCAGAAGCATTAACTAATGGTTTAAAAAATGTAACTCCTTGCTCAGGTGTTAGCAGAAGCTGCTTGTTTGTTTCTCAGCTTCCCAGACCCGAAATAATCACACTGAAACTATATTAATCGCAACACTGCTTGGCCAATGTCTCTAGTGTATTCCTAGCTAGCTCTTACATCTTAAATTAACCCATTTCCATTAATCTGTGCATATCCATGAGGGCATGGCATACTGGCAAAGTTCCAGTGGGCTCTGGCAAGTGTCTTTCTCCTCTGGCAGCTACATGGCTTCTCTCTGACTCTGTCTATTCTCTCTACATATCTTTCCCAGCCTGGCTATATTCTGTTAAGCCATTGGCCCAAAGCAGCTTCTTTATTAACCAAT
>LOJH01027437.1:0-10613 GCA_001685095.1 Ellobius talpinus
GGGAGGAGGTGGAAATTTGTAATAATAATAATAATAAAAAGAAAGCTAAAAAAAGTCACCACGTGACTTAAGGGCCGTTTGCATGTCTGTGCGATTGTGGAGAGGAAATTGGTGCAATGGCAGATGCTGTCCATCCAAGCTAGCTATTTTCCCTTTCTCACTGCACATCCCTTGTCTGTTACATGGTCTTTGAGGACAGACACTTGCCGCCACGACTTCGCCCAGAAGTAATATCTAAGGCAAGGAGGCAGATACAGGACATATTTGCAGAACAATCAGGAGTGACCGAAAGAGGGAAACATAACCCATAAAGAAGGCGGCATCAGGCCAGGTATCACGTGCGCAACTGGAACTTAATCCTGTGGGGAGACTCCAGGAAAGGGATGACACATTTGTGAGCTGCTCACCCTGAGGGGTAATGGTGCTTAGTTACCAGCTTTTGAGAGCTGTTGGTGCGCCACTGCAGGCGACATGGACTCTCATGGTTCCAGGTGGTGTTTATCTCAGAGGCTGAAAGTCTGAGACTCTCCAGGAACAAAGGTGTGTTCGCCACAGCCCTAGTTCTTCTGTCTATTGGATGCAAACTGCCTTGCAGTAAGTATGCTTATCGACAGAGGCAGAAATGGCAGATCGTTTTTGCCTTTGAAATCATTAGTTCTCTTATTCGATGAGAAAACGAAGGTTCGTCAGTAAAGAGCAATGGAAGCAGACCTAAAAGTTAATTCCCATCTCATTCCAAACTGCTCCATAATTTTATCCATAAATACAAGATGTAGCTCAGTAATCTACAAATACTCTTTGGATATATAGGGTGTTTTGGTTTTCAAGTTAAGGACCGTGGGATCAAAGTCCTGGGCTCCGTGTCCCTGGTTTGACCTCCCACTTAGGCAATGACATTTTCTCTTAAGCTCAGTACCAGCATTGCTTCAAACCTGGATGTTATTCAATACCAGGTTTTACAAAAAACCCCACCTCCCTTTATTTATTTTTTTTCTTAGATGAAGCTTTTAAAAATGTTAATCTATAGATCCTCCTCCTCCATAATTACACTTGCCAGAGGAGTAGGAGCCAAACAATTAAATTCCCCATAGGTGCTGGGTGTAATAATTCCTCATGAATCAGAAGATTAAGCGTGGCACAAAAAATGGAACAAGATGGTCTGAGCTCTGTTTTTCCTGCAGAACAGCAAATAGTTGCAAATCAAAAAGCCGTTCTCCTTAATTACCACCGTATGTGGCACTGAGCTAAAAGCAGGTTCATTTGGTAATGTTTGCTGTGTGGCTCCAGTATGTACACGCAGTGCAGGCCTTGAGGCACTGTCTAATAGACAATATTATATACTAGGGTTCTGTCGACAGTCATTTGAGGTGGAGATACAACTGGTACACCCTGGACCCTGGCCTCCGAGCTGTGTGCATGCTGAACTGAAGGAAAACTTTTGCTTGCTTCAGCCAGGCAGGACTATTTATACTTAAACCCATTCTTCACGACTTACAACAGCTGTATTGCGTGCCAGTCGGGGAGTAGGACAGGCCTCAGTCAAGGGCTAGGATCTCAGGGAGCCCTACAAGCCAGGGCTTGTAGGGAGCGTCACCAAGTTGACACATTTTCTCTCTCTCTTTATTCTGGAGTCAGCAACCTTGCTGCCTCTGTAGGCCTCGGGGACAGGTACTCTGACAGCAGGAATCTGAAGAACTTGTGTAAGGAAAGGAACAGCTGAGCTGCAGTGTTTTAGCCCCTTTCTTTGCTCCTCAAATTAGACCCTACTTGTTTATCGAGATTGGTCAGATAGTTTAATTAGCATTCCGTGTTTTTTGTTTCTTTAATCAAGGTTTCTAACAGAACAAGGCAACAAGCCAGGCCCGTAAGGAGTCCCCTCCCCCTCGTCTTAAGTTGAATGCTTGCTGAGACACCCGTTGGTTCCCAGGGGTGACTCGGCACCCATGTACTCTCACTTGTCATCAGGGGCATTGGGCCCTGCTCTTAAATCACACTAATTGGCAGTAGGTGATGGATATATTTATGTAAATTCATCTTATGTATGGGTACCCATACAACATACTTTTTTTTTCTTAAAGTGAGAAGAGTTGGGTGTTTTCGCAATGAACTTGTGACTCTGTGAGGACGATCTATGGGGACAGGTGACTCACAAGATCTACTGACTCACGTCTGAAAACCCATGCATTAACCTTCTGCTTCTATGAAGTTCATTTGAGATATAATAAGCAAGAATTAAAAGAGAAAACTTGTTGAGGACAAAGTGCTCAAGGATGTAATTGCTGAGGCTCCATAACAAGCGGAGGTGTACAGAGGGGCACCAAAGGTCAGGCACATGGTTTTATTCTGTTTCACCCAAAACCCTGTCCTACTTTGAGGTGCAAATGTAGACAACTTAAGCAGTGTTAAAGAAATTATGCAAATTCTAATTGCACACAGTTTCTTTCCTTTTAGCTTTTTTTTACATTTAGACTAACTGTACTAATTATTTGAAAACCTTTTCATATCCCGCACTTAATAAAAGGAAATTTTATGCAAACAATGAAAGAGAATTTCAAAGCAGTAAATGAGGGTGATAGTGGTTTGCTTCAGGGGCTAATGGTGCTGGAGAGGAGTTTATTTCTCATCTTCAGACTTTCAGTATCATGAACATCAGTTTAGTAACATACAAGCTTATCTCCACCATGGCTGACACAGGGGTCAGCATTTTTAGACTCCATGTATGAGTGAGACCACTCAAAGAAAAGCACATACCTTTCTGTGTCTACCTGTATCAAAAGATGACATCATAACTCATACATCTGTACAATTGCTATATGCCAATTAAAAATAAAATGAGGTTGGAGAAGCGTTTCACTTGTTATACAAGCATGGATGTCTGAGTCTGAAGTCCCAGCACCCGCATATAGCAAGACATGGTGGCACCCTTCTGTAACTTCCGTATGGGGGAGAGCAAGCTCATCCTGGGGGCTTGATGGCCAGCCAGTCTAGCTACAATGCCAGGCTTCAGGTTCAGGGAGAAACTCTGTTTAAAAATAGCATGCTGGGGTGCAACAGAAGAAGATGGCCAACAATCGATCTCAGACCTTCATATCCACACGCAAAGGCACATGTACCTGTAAACACATGTGTGTGCACAGGTACATACACATACACACAATTTAAAAACTACCAAAGGGAGTGAAGTTTCTCACTGGTGTGCTTGAGGTGCACACAGAACCTGAAGAAGGAAAGGTCACATTCCATTGAGTGGCTTGCACTGTCACATTCCTCAGCTTTGTTGATGTACTAGCAAAATTGAGTAGTGGTTAGAAAGGATTAGAGAAATTAGCGTCAGACTTTTGACAACCAGATCTTATCTCTGCACCTCGCTGGCTCTCTGACCTCGCCTCTCTAAGCCTTGATTTTCTTGTGTGATGGTAGCGCATGTAACAGTCCTTGATATAAGCAAGGCTTCCTGGCTACCTCATCTACATTGTGAAGCAACCCAAGTGTCTGAACACACCATACTGGTGAGTAGTGATTCTGCCAATGTAATGATCTGCTAAGTGGGAGCCTAGGCTTTCAGGTCATCTTGGAGGAGGAACCTGAGGGGGTCTTGGATGAGGAACCTGAGAGGCAGCAGCATGCAGTTTCAGAGTCACTTGTGGCTGTGTGGCCTAGGAACATGTCACTTAAACTCTGTAAGCCTCTGTTATAGAAATGTTCAGAGAGTCTTGTGCAGTTCCCACAATCTCGGAAGCCTTGAGACAAGGCATGAGAAACGTTTGGCTTTAACATTTGGGACAGAATGTCAGATACTGGGAAGAAGGCTTCTCCACCTTAAGCCCTGTTGCCAGCCGTCCTTGTGCATAACAGGATGTTCAGTGGTCTGTATCTACCAGATGCTGGGAGCATCATCGAGCCAGAAAACAGCTCCAAAGATTTCCAAATGTCCTCTGAGGAAGGAGAAACTTGGCCTTTGGCCAAGAATCAATGATGTCCTAAGGAAGAGAGGGAGGCAGAGAAGAGGCAGTGTGTACATGTGATTTTTCCTTTGACAAAGCCAGCCTGAAGTCAAGGAGAAGAAGCAAGGAGAGGGGAAATCAAAGCATGAAATACTACACTGGCTCTCTCATGTCTCCTAGGAATCTTTAGATGTGGAAGTCGTGGAGTCTGGAGACTTGAGGATGCTTCTGTACTCCAACCCTCTCATCTGCTCTTTTGTTGTTGTTGTTATCAACTGATGACATGTGGAATCAAGTACCCCATTCTAGAAAGGCATAGGAATAAGGTCCATCTTTGTCTTCCATCTTAATTAATAGCGAATTTCAGAAGTGAAATACCAGTTCAGCCTGAAAACAAGCAAGGGAATCAACTTTGTATATTAAAATTTCAGTCGGATCTTATTTGGTCTTGCTTGCTCTGACTGGTACAGCTACAGTCTAGGTGGTAATTTATGGCCAACTAGCCTTTATGGTTATAGAAATTTAAACAAAGATGCCAGGAAGGACGATAGGATTTTGTATTGAAATGGCAGAAACAATGTGATTCATATGTTAGTAAATATTGATCTAGAGTTTGCCATGTTCCAAACACACTTGGAGAGGCTTGGAATGCACCATGGCATAAAACGGGAAGAACTTCCCTCCTTCAACAAGACTAGCTAATTGACCTCTGAGTCTAGAGATAGCCAGAGCGCTGCGCCTGAAGACCTCAAACACTCTTCATTCCCTTTCCCCATCCATTCTCTTACCAATTTTTGGTCTCCTTCAGACTCCTTGCTCCTAATATGCCACAGAACTCAAGAGAGAGTGGCCTACAACTTTATGCAACCAAATCCTCATCTTCCTTGTCAACTGAAGCTTCTCAAGATGAGAAAGCATCATCTTACCTTGGTTAAAAGAAGAAGAAGAATGCTTGCTTCGAGGAGACAAGTCTGGTCATTACACTACAGCTCCAGGGTGTGAATGACACAATCCTAGTTTTCTCCTTCCCATCTTTGTTACACAACCCAGACCTGGGGCTGTTTGCCTCCCAAACTTCCTCTGTTTCAGGACCCTGTGGTCACATGCAAAAAAATTTTTCGTAAAGCAAGACACAACCTTGATTAGTAGACCCAATTCAGGGAACAGAATTTGAGATGTGCTGACACATTAGTCTCCAGGGAAAGCACCTAATTCTATGTTCTTAGAACAGTATATTGTCTCTGATTCAAATCTCGCCCATTTCTCTATATCTTGGATATCAAATGTAAGTGCAATCAGGATTAAAAAAGAAAAAGATAGTTATGAAACAAGACTGTCATCATTGGGTATCTTGTTGGGGAGAACAGTTCCCGGGTACTCCTCATTGGCGTGTGAAGTAATTATGGGCTGCAGTTCAAAAGGAACCGAAGGAGACACATTTGGGCCCCAAGTTTCGGGGTCGAGAGAGATGAGGGGCTACACAGGTATTTGATTCGATTCTGCTTTTCAGTTTCTTCACTTTTATTTTGTCATTTATTTTCTGGTGATCTTTACCTCTCATAGCCTCTACCCTAACAGGGATCAAAATTTCCCTTTTCGAGTTCCTATAGGAGTTCAAAGTGAATGAAGAGACACTCGAGACAATTTCCACTTCTCAGTGCCTCTGGCACACTAATCAGTAAGTGCTAGTAAGTGTCTTGGGACAAACTTTAATACTGAATATATGCTTTTCGTATCTCTGTAAGTCGGACTAAAAGTCTCGGTTGTTCCTAGAGTCTGGATGTCTAGTAGTTAAGTCTTGTTGACGTTCAAAAAGTCATTGAACGTGGCCTATGGGTGGATAATGCACGGGGTTATAGTATTTTTTGGCAAATTTTAATGATGAGAAAGCAAGTTTATGCCGTCGATAAATGAGGAAAACGTGAATCTCTTTTTTTCTTTTTGAGCTTTTTTCAGATTGACTCATCTCGTCTTCTTCTGTCTTTAAGAACAGGCTTGGCTGAGCTCTCAGCAGTGATGCTGAGAGGTCCAGGCAGATGATAGGCCATTGTGCGTAGAGAGGGGATAAAGGGCTGTGACCCCTGTGGGGAGGGGGCAAGTCAGATTTTCAAGCTAAACAGAAATTTGCTGCAGTAATTACCCTTTATTATTAATGACAGGCAATTGCCATAGCAACTGGCTGCCACCTGTCTCTCACATACCAGCTCGGTCTGCTCTGAAGTCAAACAAGAGACACCACAAAGTCAAATGTGGAACCACAAGCCCGAAGAAGGAAGGAAAATCTGTGTTGATATTAATAACTTAGCTAGAGCCATGCTTGGTTCATTGTAAAGTATTAAGTAGCAACAAAACAAAAAATCAATATGTTAAAAAAGAAATAAACGAACAGAGCCAACCTCAGGAAGGGCCATCGTTAAAAGCAGAGGTCTAGAGTTGGAGGGCAGGGCTTGAATCTGAGCTTTCCCACTTCTGGATTGAGTGGCTCCAGGTAAGTGATCAAAGGGTCAAACCTTCCCTCATCATTGTAGGCTTTTGGGAGGATTCCAGTTGACAACAATGCCTGTAAAACAGTCATTCCTAGATGAGCATACTGTCAGTGGTATGAGTGTCATTGCCTGGTGCAAGGTGCAGGGAGCACACGCCAAGGGCACGGTGTGTTGGTAAAGTTGAGTTAACCCATCAGATCACCACTCGGGATGCAGGCCTCTCTGAGCTTTCTGCTGCTCTTTGTATGTGTGCAGGCACAGGCCCAGAGGCATCGATGGCTTGAGTCTGTCATCTTGCTCTTCTCTACAGTTCAGCAATGGGTTCTCTGTCCTACAGTTCAGCAGGGCATTCAGTCTTTCTAATGGCACTCTATACAGACAGACCTCAGTGACAGCTAAAATTAGTTTTCCCTTTCATTCTCTTTGATTATGTCTCTAACCCGTTTAGCACTCCTCTTACCCCCTAAGTCCTGGTGTTGTACAGGGGCCAATTAGAGACATTAACCATCCTAAACACAGTATGGGCATTCTTTGACATCAGCGTTGTGAAGACATACTATTATCTATCTTCTATCTGTCTCTCTGTCTGTCTGTCTGTCTGTCTGTCTGTCTGTCTATCATCTGTCTATCTGCTTTTCCTTTGACCTATCTGCTGAAGGAAACTTCTAGTAACTATACCAGTCTTATGTGTATGCCTTATAGACACAAAAACATTAGAATCTTAAGGCTGGTTTGATCCTGAACTGTATTGTCAATGTATAGATCAAAATTTGTATACATTTGCCCTTAGTTAATAATTGCCTGATTGCCCTCTGGTCATCTAGTCTAGGCCCACATTCTCCTTAGTATGCCCTTATTTCAAGCCAACACATTTGAGTCCTCTAGTCTGCCATCTCTTAGTTCCTGGAGTCTCAGCTTCCTGTGAAAATGTAGTGTTTAGGGCTTCAGGTCTCATCCTCTTTCCGTGACTGCTGTGACAGCCCACTAGCTGGTCTTCACTACTCCCATGCTAGGCTTTCTCAGCACGGTTTTATAAGATGCTAATATCATCATGGTGTTCTCCTTATAAAGAACGTTCAGTGGGTTTTCTAACCTCCCTGGGAAAGATCCTTGGCCATCTGCTTCTGGTCCCTTTCTAGTCACATGGGCCATTGCTGTAGTTTTCCCTGGGGGTACTGGTCCACAGCATGCCAGTCTGTTCTTAATTTTGCTCAGGTTTGTTTCTTTGAAACCACCTCCCATTCTTGCTCACCCTCTCACATCCTGCCCGCCTGTTACCTCTCATTTGAGGAGTTACCGTAGCTCCTTTTTCTAGAAATCCCAACTCTATCTTTTGTTCAAGTTCTCTACATTGCCCATAATTCTGTGGCTTAAAATATATTGACTTCTTCCTTATCAGAGTGTTGGAGTCTATGGTAAGGCCCAGGCCTCTCATGTCTCATGTCTTTAGGGCCTGATAACATAGTAAGTCTCTAAGAAAATGTTGTTGAGGCAAATTGTTGAGGCAAAATACCTATTTGCCACATCTCTGAACAGTGTGGTAGTTTAAAAACTATTCTAGTTGAAAGAATCTCTCTGCAACTGCTCTTGATCAGCCCTGGACTGTTATACAGCAGCTATAGACTTGTAGACTTACAACTCTCAACTGTGAAAAGGAAGTCACACTAGAGTTCTCTGCTCCTTGGAATCATTTTCATACCAAGTAACGTGAAAAAAAATGGCTGCATGGTTAAAAATCAGGATAAAATTACCTATTGGGAATATCCAAACTTCTTGGGAAAAATCTTCTAAATATATGAAGCCCAGAAGAGAAGATGTTTTTTATGAATTATGGCTTCTCAAATGGTGGCTTCTTGTAGATGGAAGTGTTATCGGTTTTTCCTTGTATGTTTTTTTCTATCCCAAATTCTTTACAAAGATTCTACATTATATAATCAACATTTTATAGAAATTAACATAAATAATAAGTTATTTTTTTCTCAGAAGGACTACCTAATATCTCTCATTCTTGTTACTTAGGGAAGAGGGCAAAAAGAAAAAATCTCTTCTTTGCTTGTTTATTTTTCTCAAGGTTCCAGCAGCTCCATTTGCTAGGGGCTCTGAATGTCTCTGGTTGCAAGTCACTATTTCCACTAGATGTCACCAAACTACTTGCAATATTCCTGTAGATGTGCTCTGCATATTCAAACAGTTAAAAATATTTAAACACCATTATTCAGTGTTCTTTGGTGTCACACAAAGCATTCAGATTTTGAAGAATTAGTAAGAAAAGGCATATTACATAAGGTTCTGCTTCTTATGTAACAGGTGAGGGCTTACATGAATCCTTTGGTTTTATGTAATTCATATTTTACTGACTTCTTAATATGATTGTGAGGGGAAAATTAGCATCAGGGTCTTGTTTAAATGTATGATTATTTCCAGGTGATTCCAAGCTCTCTTTTTATATAATATATAGAACAAAAGGGGCCAGAAATCTGAAATTCCTTCCTGAGAAGTGTTTTCCTTTAGATGAATGCAGCTGCCACCACGGAATCTGCAGCTTTTGGGATTTTGAATAGAAGCATAGTATTAGGATACTTTCTGGAATAATTTTAATGTATTATAAAGCAGTTTGCAGTTCACTTAATGCTTCATGAAGCAAAACCAATAACTTTTTCCTGAGAAGTGGAAGAAGGAATGTTTCTTTAACAAAAGGCAACTAAGAGCCATGTTTCTTTAAACATATGAACCTATTTATTGTGGAGGTTCAAAACTGGTCTTTTTTCTGATTGGCTCTGTTAAGAGCTAAAGTGAGGGGTTTAAGGAAGCTTGTTTCCAATCATTTCTGTTGATAATGAGAATGATTATCCAATCAAAAGGCATTTAAATTAGGCAGTGGGAAAGAAGCCTATGCCCCGCTGCATCGTTTCTCTGTCCTGTGGAGTCCGGTTTTTAAATCATGGCATGCTATCATTCTCAAGCTTCGCCATGGGAAAAGAAGCCACAACACAATAATCTTTAAACAAAAGATGTCCAAGTTGCCCTGCTTGTTTTCTAGAGCTTTTCAATTGTTACCCTTTAAAATAACACCTGCTAAGCCTTATCCACAGCATTAAGGATTTTTGTCTATTGTCTAATTTGAAATGTTCTCTATCACTTTTGTGGGTTATTATAGCATATCCTCTGCATGAAATTGAAAGACAGCAAAGATCATTAAAGGTAACTGAGTTTGACTGCAAGTTAATAAGCTACTGATAACTTTAAAGAGGAAACCAGACCAAGCCAGTAGCCTGCGGTGTCAGTCACACGTCTCAGTTTATGACACACCTGTAAAGAGAAGATGAATGACATGGATCATCATATCTCAGATGTCATCAGCCCAAAGCAAACAGGTCTATATTTCATCAGGGATTCTAACTTCCATTAACCAGACTCTACTAAGGCTCGCACCACAAATGCCATCTTACTATTTTCTGTGCAGAGACTATGAATTTTAAGCACCAGGGAAATCAATACCACGGAAAGCAGGATAGTCTCAGCATTATGGGGCTCCGGTTTCTGTAAGCATTTATGAGGTCAAGCTCGACACCTCTGTGGACTGTGCCCTGAGCCCTGTTTCATTTCTATGTGTGTGCCATTTCACCATACAAAGAGGTCAGGTCTGTGTTAGGTCTTCTTGCAATATTGTAGCATAGAATTGTAATTTGGTTCATCTGTCCTGGGCATCTCCTGCAAATTTCTTTACTTAAACCTTTTATATGAAATATTCATCTGAGCTGCTCTGATATGGTGACAATCCTCAACTGTAAAGTGGAGAAGCCATTTTTGGACGTCTCTCTCCAGATATCCAGATTTACTTCTCTCTAGTACTTAAGAAATGAATAGCCTCCATCAGCTCCATACAAGGCCTGATAAGCTTACCGCTCCGCACACTTTAAACTGTTATTATTCAGTGCCTTCCTTTCATGTGTCCACCCAAACGCCTCTAGTTTAGCTCCAAAGCACAGTGCATTTCCTCTGTTATTTTCATATTCGCCATCTCACGGCTGCAGCTGATTGCTGCTGCCAGAATAGACGAGAGCTTTGCTGGGAGGCTCTCACCCACGAAATTGCGGAGTCTAAGACTAACTTCACGTCTTCTGAAATTAAAGTTCAGTGTGTGTGTGTGTGTGTGTGTGTGTGTGTGTGTGTGTGTGTGTGT
>LOJH01027438.1:2857-15996 GCA_001685095.1 Ellobius talpinus
ATGTATGTATGTATGTAGATCGTCCATGTATCAGTTATGTCAATGCCTGAGTCCCTCTTATAGGAGAACTAAAGACAATTGAAACTTTAAAAGAGAGCATCATAGACACCTCAGAAGAGGCCACAACCTAAGCAGAAGCATGCCAGTGGGAAAACTGGATACGGACGGGTCAGGACAGACTGGGAAGGTGAGCTGAGCCCTATAACAGGGGCCAAACTGAGAGGGACATTGGATGCTACACCCTGAGAACCACCTTGACTTTGCTACGGCAGGGGTTGACCTGTTCTCGTTTTCATAGTCCCCCTTACTCCCCCACTTTCATAATGATTTGCTTAAGAACACAAGGCTAAGTAACTATGGACCGAACTTTCTGAAACCGTGAGCCAAAATAAATAATAACTCCCTTAAAGTGTGTTCCTTAGGTACTCAGTCACAGCTATGCAAAAAGTAACTAATGTAAATGGTCTCATTACTACAGAGCTCGAAGGAGGAGAAAATCCACTCCTCTTATAACAACAGATGCATAAGTTTTAGACAAATGTACCTTTACATTATTATTGTTTTATGCAAGGAAACACACTTATCCTCTGTCCAGAAAATAATCATTTTAGGAGAAAGGAAGGGGAGCAAGCCTCTTACAGAACTAGGGAATAAGAAGTTGATGGTGGCTCGTGCACACGTTTCCACCCTCACTTTGGGTATTCGAAGCCTACTTTCAGGAAAGCCCTAGAGTTTGGCAAACAAATAAAAGCTACATCCCTTGATGCGGCCTTGCTTCTCTGGTAGCTACCAGAGGCTCTGACCAGCAGCAAGATTTCCTGTGGGTCTTGTCATGACATCATTTGGGCCATGGAGCCAGTGGTGGCAGAAAATGAAGCTGATATTTATACAAGGTATTAAAGGAGGGCCATCTCATGCCAGGCTGAAGATGAAAAAATGTCAGCCACAGTCTTACAACAGTCTGTGGTCTCCCTCTGTAACCCCTTTCCTTTTTTGGCTAATATATAATATAGACATGTATTTATGGACATACAGATATGTGTGTGTGCACACGCACATAAACACACACACACACGACACTAGCAGAAGAATAAATTGAAGAGAGCACTGAGGCAGAGTGCATTTCACGCACTAGTGCCAATGTTTCATATCTCATGAACCTCGGGAAAACAATTCGGAGAACTAATTAGTTGACAGTGTTTAAGCAGCTTGTTCTTCGTTTTTAATCTTCTTTATGTAATACTGTGAACAAAGCCATATTATCTTCTGATTTTTTTTATACAGTTTAACAAATATAATCTCCCTTTTCTTCCCAGAGATTACTTCATTTAGACATCAAACTATGTTGTTGTTGTCCCCCAACTCCCCGGGGAGAAAGGATAGAAGTAAACTGACATCTTTTCTCATAGGTTTCAATGGTCTACCAGATCCACCCAGGCCCTAATCCTCTTTGTTGTCATGGAATCCACCTGGCTTAATTACATTTACAGTTTTTTTCAGCTATACTACACAGCACGTGGGTTTTTCCTGAGCTGTTCACATCTTCCTGAATCCTAGCTATAAGTCACACCCTGGCTGCTTTCTCCTGTGCAGATTCTGGATAGTAATAGGGTACACACATATAATAATAATATAATAATGCCTGACACACAGCATTAGGTTCCTCCAGAACAAAGCCCTGAAAAATCTCTGCTCTGGTCTAGGAACACAATTTAGGAGAACCCATGACAGAGTCCGACTGAACAGAAATGAAGACAGGGATGTGGAAATTAGAGGGCAAGTCAAGGAAGAAAAGAAAACACACTCAGGAGCTTTTATATTACGATACGAAATTTCATCACAATCCTTTATCTTGCTTTTATATTTTGGATGGACACGTAACTGCTAAACTATCATAATGCTAAGATACAAGATTTTGACATAGCAAAACTATCAACGTTAATATTTGTTTATTTATTTAACTATGTACATGTATATGGGAAATGCACATGGGTACTGGTACCCTGGAGGCCTGCAGAGTCAGGTTTCTCTGGACTGTACATGTGTTTGAAATGTGCACATGGGAATTGGTATCCATGGAGGCCAGTGGAATTAGGTCTCTCTGGAGCTGCAGTTACAGGTCTTTCTGCGTCACTTTATGTGTGCTGGGAACTGACTCCGGTTCTCTGTAAGAGCAAGATGTAATCTAAACCACTTAGTCATCTTGTTGGCCCCATATAGTAAAACTTTAGACAAACTAAACTAAAATCCAAGACTTCTTAAGGCTGGAGTTGGAATAACTATATTCTCCTCGTAGGTGTTAGCCACACACAAAACTACTCACACCACCAAGAATTTGAGGCCATTGTCCCCAAGAGAGAGTGTCTTTCAGGTGGCAGAAACCCTGCCTCAGACTTCACTTCTCTTCGAATCCACACTATTCAAGGAATTTTTATAGTCTTGGTAAAACACAGGACTCAATACAAATTTTCATCTGCTTGCTTGAAAACCGTTGGTAGTCCCATGGTAGCGATCTACCTTAAAGTTCACTCTGTCCTTAATTGTCAAACAGATTCATAGTAACTCCTAATTAGCGCAAAACAGGCAATACAGCTGCGCCTGCCAAAGCACCTTTAGCATCTCTATCAAGCTGCGGAGCCCTCTCTGCCCTCCCAAGGTTAATGGTTGCTAGTCTTCAGAGAATTATGGAGTGGTTTCCCACAGTGAGGGAGGACCCCTGGCTCTCCAAACCTTTGCTCCTCAGCTAATGGAACCAGCAGAAGAAACAGTCAGGTTCCAGCAATAAGGCAAAAGAAAGTCTCTACATTGCTTCCAAATCACAGAGTGGATCGGATTCAGAACTCCAGTGGGAGATTTAAATGGATCCATGGCAACCACATTTCGCATGCAGTTACTGAGATGAGGGGAAAGCCATCATACAGGCTCCTGAGAGTTCTGAGTTTAGGATGTACAATAACACAATTTAAGCCAACAATAGCAATGGTATTTGCCCCTCAGATCCTACTTTAAGAGCATTGTAATGAGACCACTGGGCATCCCAGGTAGGCCACACCTCAGTTCAGGCCAATTACTTAAGTGAGTTGAGGGTAAAGAATGAAATGAGATGGACCTACTATCTGGGTGTCTTAGTTAAGGCTTCTCTTACTGTGAAGACACACCATGACCATGGCAACTCTTACAAAGGAAGACATATAATTGGGGTAGCTAACATCATCAGAGGTTTAGCCCATTGTCATGGACTATGGTGGATGGACATGGGTCTATGCTGCTGTGCAGGCAGACCTGGTTCTGGGGAAACAGCCACCTGTCCTACATCTTGCCTTGAAGGCCCAAGGAAGCGGTCTGTCTCCCTGGGTGTGGCTTAAGCATCTATGAGATTTCAAAGCCTGCCCCCACAGTGACACATTTCCTCCAACAAAGCCTTACCTATTACAAAAAAGCCATACTTCCTATTAGTGACATACCCTTTGGGGGGTCATTTTCTTCCAAACCACCATAGCTCAGGGGACATCGAAGTAAGGTACCAACAAGAGGCTGAGCTGTTGTGACAGTCTAATGACTTTTCTTTGCCTCCTCATTCTGGGAAATCAGGGATGTTTCCAAGCAGGTGTACTGTGAGCTCAAAGGCAGTGTGTACACAAAAGGAAATATTTCCGTAAGATAAAGATGCCAAGGTGTAGAGACAGTGATGAGAAAGACGAAAGAAAAAGAAGGAAACTCCAGGAGAACCCACGTAAGGCAGAATTAAAAACAAGAAACAAAGAAACAAACCAGAACCCAAAGAAAAGACAGGAAAATCGAAGAGAGAGGTTTAAATTTCTAATTCTGTTTTCTTCCCCCCCCCTTTTGATTCAGATTCCTTTCCACATTGCAGTTCTGTGTGCGCCGTATGACCCAATTTTAGATCAGCTTCCACTTATAGCAGTCCCGGGGTAGAAATAATGGCGGGCAGGGGGAATAAAGAAAAGAAAAAGTTCCTTCTTAGCTATGAAGAATGCAAAATACGTTAAAATGCAAATTCAGTGTAAAAAAAGAAAGCAAGACAGACTGCGCACACTCCACCGCAGTGAATTCTCAGGCAGAAGTGGAAGCCAGCTAGTAACCCCCTGAGGTGCGCTAGCATAATGTAAGTGTTTCAAGCTTGCTGGATGACAGACAAACAGCTAGCCCCATTACTACTCAATGAATCTTTTTCTTTTTCTTTCTTTTTTCTTTTCCTTTTTTTCAGGGCCGGAAAATGTCAGTGGTAAAATTGGACCTGAAGAAGGAATGAATTGATCTGCTAGCTTTTTGTATTGGACCAGAATTAATTATTGCCATACCCGCTTCCCATGGATTGTGTTTAAAAGCTGTAGGCACTCATTTTGCTCTGTTTTTAGACTACAGGGAACTGGCTGGAACCAGGGCTCATGCTCACAGACTTGCACTTATTTTAAAAGTCAGACTTAGTACTGAAGAAGGCAAAGAAATGGAGGAGGAGAGGAGGAGGAGGAGGAGGGGGAGGAGGAAGAGGATGAGGAGGAGGAAGATGAGGAGGACAAGAAAGGAGTATGAGGAGAGGGAGGAGGATGAGGAGGAGGAAGACAAGAATGAGGAGGAGGAGGAGGACAAGGAGAGGGAGGAGAACAAGGAGGAGGTGGAGGATGAGGAGGAGGAGAAGAAAATGATGATGATGATAATGATGATGATGATGATGATGATAGTGATGATGATGGTAATATTTAATTGTGGGCAAGTAAACCCTGTTTCAGATGAAGTTCTCAACAGATCTCAAGCTCACCTTCCACTGCAGAAGAATTCATTCTTCAGGGTTTCCCTTTTAAGCTGCATCTTTATGTGCTGATTTTTAACCTGGAATAGCAAATAATTTGCTGTCTACTCGGTCCCACAAGCTGGTACTGAAATGAGCAAGGCATATTTAGATGCTCTTACACTTTTAGGGTCACCTTCGAAATGTGCCACAGCAATGTCACGTTCAGAGTAAATGTGCGTTTTCACTCAGACTAGACAAGAAAACGGGGATCTCACAAGCAAAGCAGCATCAAGGGCTTTACAATAAATTATTGTATGATCCCTACTGGTCCATCTTAGCTCTAAGAAAATTGCAGTCAGCCGATAGATGTGCAATCACAAACAAGGGAAAAGTAAAAAAGTAAATCATGCGATTCCTGAGTTTTTTATGTATGAAAAAGACCACCAAGGCCAGACTCCCACCATGCACACACCTCCCAGCTCTGGCAAATTCAACCCAATATGTTTTCAAACCCACTTATTCAGTACACCCCCTTTCCCTGAGTGTTAGGACTGGAACAGGACCTTCTGAACCTCTGAGGAATAAGGCACATGCATTAGAAAGGACTAGATGATAATTCCAGTAAAATGCACAGCTGAACAGTGAAAGGTTATTTGAGTAATAGGGACACATTCTGCAGCTACAAAAGAAAAATCATGACGGGCTGTGAAATGTAGGGGACTTCAAGAACTGAGCCAAATCCACCTTCCTCCCCTGGCATAGAAGGTTGCTCCATTTCCATGCTTGGGTGGGGCTGCAACGGTGGCAAATGCATTACTCACCGGAGCAAAGTGATTCCTCAGTACTTTGTTACAGAGAGGACTGTGTCAAGGTGAAAAGATGGAGAAATATATTGAAACAGCTGTTAGCACCAGTCATATGCAGACCACTGCCTACCATAGTATTGCCAAGTCCTGGAAACCTCGGGCCTGTTGCTTACTGTAGTATAACCTGTCCTATCATAACTAATATGTGTACATCAAGGCGGGGAGGGTCTCGAAGCAATATATCTGAACATGGTCTCAACCAAGGATCTCCTCAGTGTATTTAAACTGACTGTTTCCCCCTTTGCTGAGAATATTCCAATCTTAAACCTCCTGAAACTAACATGACTTTCTTTACCACGTCACTGTTTGTGTTCTAAGATTCCTGTCAGTCACATCTCTATTGCAAACAGCAGGAAACACACACACACACACACACACGAAGATAAAGAGCACACTTCTCGGCATAGAACTAAGCCCCACTGTGACTTCTTTGCCCCTGGTACCCAAACTGAGCCAGATCCGAGTCTCACCCACAGGTTGCTACCCAATGCTTCTACCTGTAGTTCCCCCCCTCTCCTCCCTGGTGAACTCCTAATCAACTTCTGGCAAGATTCACTTCCTCTGCAAGGCCTCCATCCCCTCTCCTCCCTCGGTGCTTTGCACATTCTATTTCAATATGCTGCTCCTTAAGAACGGATTCTTGTCTGTCTTCTCCCACTGGATGGTGAGTTGCTCCAGGCGGGTACTGATTTACTTTTGCTTCCTCCAGAGTGTCTGACAGGCAGTTAGAAGTTGCCGAAATAATGAATGAGCAAAGGAAGGGAAGGAGGCATGGATGGACGTGTGCATTATGGCATAAGGCAGAGGACAGGAGCAGAGACGAAGTTGGCTGAATGGTATGAAACAAAAATTTAAGTGGCTAGGGTGGTGTCCAATTATAAAGCCTGAGAAGTCTTCATTTGATCCAAAAGGTGACAGTGAATCATTATAATCTACGGAGCAAGGAAATGATAGAAATTTTGTTCAGCCCTGTAGCACCTTCTGCCCTGAATGACAGCTATTTTTTGTGCCAATCTTACTCCCTCTTTGACTGTAAAATTCCTTGAAAACAGGAGTTATGTCTTAATAATATTTGCATCCCCTTCAGCAGTAAGCATAGAATTTGTATAACAGGCGCTGACAAATGTTGGATGAATTTAATTTTATAAAAACTATTCCCTCAGCTCTGAGGCTGGAGACAAGGCTAAGCAGACCATTGCATGGCATGCAGCATCGGGTGGGGAATGGACCTAAAAGATGGTGGCTTCTAGAGTCAGCCCCAACACAAGCTTTCTCAGTCTGACTCTACAATAAAGGCTGGAGGCCAGGGTCTTAGGGGGAAGTTATAGTATGCTTAAGACACAAATCCCTGGTTGAATCCCACAGTGAGTTTATGCGGGGGCACACATCAGCATTGAGCCAGCCAGAAATACACGCAGATACAAGCAGTTAGAATCAGAAGGATGATCACCTACAAATTTTATCCCATTTTTTGGTTAATTTTTGTGGTTTAATAACCATTCATTTACTCACTTTTACGTTTATAGATCAGCTCCATTACATGAGACACAATTATTTCTGAAGTTTATTCAGAAATAATCTATTTTAATCTTTTACATTTACCCTTGTCACTAAATCCCACAATCACATGGTCAAGAAGGTGGTGGAAGATTGGAATATTTTCAGTAAAGTGGGACTCATTTAAATACATCAAAGAGGTCTTTACTATAAGACCATGTTCAGAGATATTCCTTCTAGGCCCTCCCTCACTTTCTACACATCTGTTAGAATAGGAAAGCCGTGCTACAGCGATGACTCCAGGATTTGAGGAGCTTGACAGTGTTTATCATGCAGGTCATTGTTTACCATGTATGACCCAATTAGGCATTTCCCGCAAAATCTTTCAGGGCTGTCTAGACAATTGTACTACATAATTCTTATAGTGGACTTTTTTTCTTCTTTTCTTTTCTCTTTTTCATATCAAATAAATGATATGAAAGAGTGGTGATGTTCTGGGGCAAATCTTAAACAGTGACATTAGATGTGGGGGTGGGGAGCTGGTGTGAAGTTAAATACATGTTGAGATCTGTGGTTCTAAAAGTCCTGTCTGATCTAGAGTAACCAGAAAGATGTCTGAAAAACCGAAAACAACAGAGTGGACAAATACTGTGTGTGTGCAGTCACCATGAGAGCATTTCAGCAGAGAGTCACATCCCCATTCAGTGGGGAAAGAGACGCAGCACTAAGTCTAGTTGCACAAGCCCTAACCCCAGGTTACCTTGACCATCTTGACATATGTGGTACTTTGTAGAGATGCTACTGACCCCACACCTCAGAAGCACATGAGAGTTCATTAACTCTTTGACTTGATGATTTGGAAACTGAGTTTCCAGCTCTATGGTCACATAAAGCTTAGCAGCATGTTTTACATTTATTCATTTACTCCACATCTTGATACAAACTGAGTTATGAATTAGAGAGCACACACATTATGGGGTTTCCACTATAAAATATTCAGGGACTTTTGGCTTTGTCATCACCAGTGACAGGAGACACATTGGCTTTTCCATGGTCTACTCAAATGGCCCGTAGGGCAATGGTTAGAAAATAAGTCTGCACCTCTGGGAAATGGTAAACCAGGGCACGGTTTATACCCCAAGTAGAAGGACTCTTCTCAGTTCCAATATTTTCTAAAGAAAACACCTTCAGTTCCTATTAGGTTCTCTCTTTGTGATATTTAAGGGAAGGGCGGCATTTTTTATGGCTTTCTATGTGTAATCACTAAGTCTATAAGTGAAAGTCACCTTTGGAGCGGAACAGGATAACTGGACAAAAGGGATAGAAGGCTTCCAATTGTAGTCTTTTACAGCCTGTGAGTTTTGAAAGAATGTTTAAAATTACATCTTTTTTTTTCTACCTGAGGGATAGCCGTGGGTGTTAGGAACYGAACTCTTATATTTTTGGTTGTGAGCCTAGCCTTTAACGGCTGAGCCATCCCGCCAGGCCAATTACATCTATTTATTTATGTGTGTATGTGTGTGCACACGTGAACTCATGCACACAAATACACATGCCAGTATACCCTCAGTGGCAGCAGTCTGCGATAGTTACGTCATCACCTGTTGCCATGTGCACCCCTTAAAAACGTCTGCCAGGCACAGATCACTGCTCTCTTGCTTCTTTTGACTCACTTCATCTTGTTGTCTCTTCCCTGTTCTGTCTCTCTATCTGTCGGCCTGCCTCTCTTTCACTTCCTCTCCCCCCAATAAACCCCTTGCACTAACTCTGTTACATGTGGCACGTTTCCTTAGTGGCACACCTTTTCCTGATCCCTCCAGCCAGCGCATGTGCAGAGGTCAGAGGACAACTCTCAGAAGTCAGTTCTCTCTGTGCACCATGTGGGTTACAAAGACCACGCTCAGGTCATCAGGTTTGGTGGCAAGTGCCTTTGCCTACTGAACCATTTCACTGGCCCATAACTTGAGTTTATACCCATGTATACGCAATGCACACACACACACACACACGTGCGCGTGCGCACACACACACACACATACACACACGCACACATACCCCACTATACACATCTTAAAGAATCCATGAAAGAAAGAAAAAAAGAACCGATCTTTATGGCTGATTCTCTACAAACAGTTCAAAGAGTGTATCTGAACTTCTTCACAGCCAAGAGTCACATGTCACCCTCTGTTGTGATTATTATTCAGTCAGAACGATCCATACCGTCATCATTACAAAAGGTAGAGACTTTTCAAAACTAAGGTGTTTTCTAAGAAAAACACGTCATTTCTCCTAAGGTATGTGAGAGGAATCTCCAGCGCTTCAAGTAAACACGTATTATCTCATTTGTCTGTAGTGATCAACTTACTCTCTCCAATGGGATTCTGGAAGCTTCTGGAATGGGCTTTTATTGCATCATTCACAGAAAGACAGCAGTTTATGATCTTCTCAGAACAAAATAAGACTGAGGTGTGTAGGCCCTCAATTTCCCTCGCAAAGAAAATTACCCTAAAGGTGTATTCTCGTGATATGCACATATCACAAGATACATTTTTAAGAGGAGAGGAACAAAAGAAAAAGTTTGGAAAAATAAAATGCCAGATTTGAAGCCACCAACTGGGGAGAGAAGTAATATATCCTATTGTTGCTTAATGCCCCACTACAATAATTACTTTTATTTGTTCATTTTCTAGAGCCCACACAATGGTTTTGACTTTATCTTTTACAACCAAATACTTTTCAGTAAACAAGAGATAAAAGAGCAATAAAACCTTTGTTCTCCCTCCCTCCAACCAAGCCACCCTAAGGCCCACTTTATCTCCCGGTGCTGTTATCTGTAGTGAATTACTGATAAGAAAAATTAAAGCCCAAGACTGAATCCGTGAGGTAATTGCAGAGTGTTGTGCATGTCCCATCTCTATTTGTGGGCTGGATCAAGAGTCATTACATTCTTACCCTGCAGCTTGTTTAAGCAAAGAAAGCTGCCTAACCAGCTCAGAATCCTCCATTACTTTTCCAAGGAGAAAAACCAAGGAAATAACAACACTTGAAAAACCAAAGGCATAGATACATGTTTACACCTATTTGAATTTACAAGGTAAATAGCAGGAGGATATTAACCTCCACTTTCAAGAAGCCTCCTCCTACGTAGACAGATTAGATCCCATGACCACCTTGGCAGACTTTAGGAGGCCCTCCAACCCATCGCTCCTTACTCTGTTCACAGCTTCAGCTATCATGGGTCATGCACCATCTCTGAGCATCTCTCTAGGCACTTCCCATGTTGAGAACTGCTTTATATTCGAACAGCCCTCTGCGCTTCATGATTTCGCACACTCCACAAACATAGGTAGATACAAAGTCCACAGTGGATACACAGGCCTGCATTGCTAGACTGGGCACTGCAGGTAGTGTGACTCAAAGCCTACCTTCCACAACAGTTTTCTATGAGCTCCTAAGACAACCAACGATCGCTTTGTTCATCTCAGTAACAGACTTTCCATATGCTCCTGATGCAGGTTGCACTCAGCCATGAGTTCTTATTCTTTTAATATTAGTCATTTTTAATAACACATATATCACCTCCTCTAAATATGGGCAATCTTGTGTCCGGTACTTGAAGCTGCTTAGTTTCTGCTTCCCCCTAAAAGGATCAAAACCACATTCCCAGTCACCTCCCAAGTCAGCCTCTTCTAATACCCGTAGCTCTTGCAAGCAAATGGCTTTAGGAGGTCTGGTGTGGACTGCATTGTTGCGCCAAGTTAACCCAGAGTGAACCCCGGGAGAGCATCCGGCAGGGAGCAGGTGGCTTGTGTCAAAGAGGAGAGCCTTGGCAAAGCACTGACCAGGTACATGTTCTCAACCTTCCCCTTTAAACTCAATCCAATTCCCCCTATTCCCTGTCCTGCCCCCAACCACCACCCCTAAGCAGCTGATTTTTGTCACAGATAAAAGCACAGAGTTTGGGTCACCCTCAGAGGTCCTGTTTTAGTGGCTCTGTTTTA
This sequence comes from Ellobius talpinus, assembly GCA_001685095.1. Lineage (NCBI taxonomy): Eukaryota > Metazoa > Chordata > Mammalia > Rodentia > Cricetidae > Ellobius > Ellobius talpinus. The sequence goes on from LOJH01027438.1 coordinate 13,975, forward strand.
GGTTCCCTGTGTGTCAATTCAGGGTGGCGCCTGGCTCCTGGAGGAATACAACCACCTTATTACAGCCTGTCTGGATGCCCTAGAGGACCTCTACTTCTTTTTTCCCTACTACTCCACAAAACCAGATCTGCAACCCAACCGGAAGAAATGAAAAGTGTCTCTTCTGGGGAAAGGAGGCTGACTCTTGCTCCAGAGATCTGTTGATACTGTCCTGGGGGCTTGCTAGGCATCTGTATGGACCTGACCAACAGCTGCAGCATCCACAAGTGCTTGACAGCCTTGAGGGAGGAACCGGCTGAAGGAGCCATCTAGCCAGCAGAGCCACTGCAAACTGCCAACGCGGTAGAGCCGGCAGGTCTCCTGAAGCAAGGCCACAATCCCTTCTGCTGAGATAAAGTAGTTTTTTGGCCAGTGCAAAGGGGACACTGCACGTGACTGGCTTCCTGGAGCAGGTCATTTCCCATTCAGCTGAGGAAACACTCTTCTGAGCTTCTTAGGCAATGCTCACCAATCTCCTACTGAGCAGCTCTCCTAATGACCCAAAGGATAAACCTATGGTTTCAGAAACCAGCTCCCAAAGCTGGTTTCATTTATTGGCACAGTTTGGGCACAGAAACAGGTTAGAGCTTCAGGGGACAGTGGCCTATAGTCTTGTATGATGTCCCAAGCCAAGTATCAGCATGAATATAGTAATGTCCTTTTATGGCAGGAATGTTGGCACTCCCAAGGACAAATAAAGCCACCCACATCTCCTAACTCATTTGCAGGACAAGCTCACATTGATCTGAGAACAGAAAGTCAGGAGATGGGCAGAGGCTGAGCCTCCAATGGGGCAGGCATTTCATGTTAGGATCCCTGTGTAAAATTCCTCCTTTTGCTAACCATGTCTAGAACGTAACAAGACCCTCACATATTATTAGAGAAAATAACAGTCTGAAAATGATACTTTGCTCGGACAAAGGAGTTAAAAGGTTCCTTGAACCATAGAGGCTTTGAAATGCAATGGAATCTGAATAAATGGGGATTTAGGCAGGGAGCAAAGGCACAAAAAAGCACATGCAATTGGTGTCTCATGGGCCACCCAAGGAAGCATCAGGAGATGGTGGGAAACTCTGTCACTCATGCCAGCTGAATGGGCCTCGGCAGGACCCATTATGTAAGGTTAGAGACACAGCACAATATGAAAATGCCTTTAATGACACTAAATTATAGGGCTTTCCCCTTCCTTCCTGGTGTCTCTCTCCTCAATTTGTCATGAGGCCTTTTATTTGCTTATTAGTATTGTTCTAAAGAAACTCTGACATATTTCATTATTGCCTGACTTTTACCATTCATCTTTATATGGTTCAACAAGTAAGTGCAAAGAGGAGGACACTGGGCTTGTATGTGAAATCGTCAAAATGACACTTCCTGGTTTGTATGCGGACATTTATGCCATTGTTGCTGGGACAGAGGAAGCACTGAATGAAACTAAGCCAACTGAAATGAACTCACCTTACAAGCTTTAGGTCCTGATCCCACACATATCCTACCAATATTCTACAGAAACAGGTAGTCTCCATCACACACCAATTTCGTGCTTGCCGAGAGCCTGAATTCTTACATGTCAGCCATCGGTCATCTTGCATTGATGGGGCAGCTCGAAGATGGTAGGCAAGTGCTGTCATAAGGGTGATGCTGTGGCGTATGTATCACCACTGCTCCCGTGATGCTTCACCTACGAGCTCCCAGACAGTGACAGTACAGTCTCGAGATACTGCCCAAGTACCACAGCCATACAGGCAGTTCCATCCATCAGACCCCTTGCCATTGCTGCAGGAGGTTCTACTTCCCAACAACAATACCAAGGTCTTTCGAGAATGCAGGTTTGAAGGCAGTCAAATGAGTAGTGGTAAATCAGCAGGAGGCAGGCTATATGCAATTACCCTGCAAATTATCCATTCATAGTTTCCAGGGCTATGTGGTCCATAATTACATGATGTCCTCATATAATACTAGTGTGGCCTAGCTGGTGACCCAGGA
>LOJH01027439.1:0-18058 GCA_001685095.1 Ellobius talpinus
AGGTCAGAGAGTTGGAACTTACCTCTATTCCTTCAAGGTTATTGTGTTTCTACCGCAAACAGAGGTCCCACCTAGGTGTTGAGCAACTAGAGAGTTCTGTTCTCTCAAGGTTATTGTCAACAGGTGTGGGTAATAGCCAGACTTTGTATTTCAGGAATAGAGAAGTAGGTATGTTCCTACCTCAAACAAAAGTCTAAGGATCCAACTAAGGGTCCAGTTCCTTTACAGAGATAACTTGGGATTCCACCCAGGGAGTGGTTTGCCTACAGAATGTTTTGGTCTAGGGTGTGAGCAAGACTTGTTTTTCCCTAGCAACAGAATGTTTAACTATAGCTAAAGCCCGTGACTTTCAATTGGTCTGTTCATTTCTTCCTATCATGTTAATGCAGTTTTTTTTTTGTCCTACTCCTACCTTTTGGGGCCAGGAGTATTTAAAGCAACTGGAAACTAGAATCCCCTCCCGATACTATCCTATGTTTCTTCTTTTTATTATTTTCATTTGCATCTTCATATTCTTTACTATATTTCTAAATCCTCTACCCTGGCAAGAGATATTTTTGTCAAGGCTGATTCCCAACAACTGAACACAAGGATCCCTTGAAATATATGGAACTCCGACTATCTACAAAACCACTCATCCTCATATCTACTGGGCTCCCAAATCCATTACCTATCTAACATTTTGTTATTCTATATGTTGTCCAGCATTTGAAGAAAACAGTCATCTAAAACCAGAACAGAAAATTACCTTTTCAAAGGCAAAAAATTGGTAAACCCTAAACATGAAAACACGCAGGTGTCAACAACTGTCTTAAGAGTTTCTTCTAAACAGCCTTCTGTCAACTATTGACAAAGAAGAGTATCATTAAGAACATAATTCTGGGGCCCCAGAGACCTGGAGCCCAAGGCTGTGAAACACAGGCTATCTGATTCAGCTCTTACCTTGCACCTTCGAAAAACAGCTTATTCAGAAAAACAGTTCTGGATCTGGAGAAGTCATGCCCTTTGCCTTACTGTTCTCTTTTTTTAATTAATTAATTAATTTTATTTTATGTACATTGGTATGAAGGTATCAGATCTCCTGGAACTGGAGTCACAGCCAGTTGTAAGCTGCCATGTGGGCGCTGGGAATTGAACCCGGGTCCTCTGGAAGAGCAGTCTCTTAACCACTGAGCCATCTCTCCAGTCCTGACTGCTTGCTCTTGACTACAATTCTCAGTCCTTGAATTGCATACTCTCCTTCATCCTCTCAATTCTCAGGGTTTGAGGCACCAACTTCTTAGATCAATAAAAATCAGCACTCACCATTCTGAGTAGAACTGAGTTCATTTGTTCATTTTCCTTCACTAACTTATTTCTTACAATACCCAACACAATGAGAAATCCAAACACAAAAAGGTAAAGTCACAAAAAATAGTCAAATAGTGATGTCTGCCTCCAAGTCTCCTCAAAAGAATGGTGACAAGAACTCACTAGGCAGATTATAGGGAACACAAAGATACAGTCAGGAAACCTGAAGGAGGTCCAGAGTACGGACAAATTTGGCAAGGCTGTCTCTATTGCATGAAATCTGTCAACTCTTCCACTACAGAATATCTCAGTCATCATACCTCACAAGCACCCATTCTCAACAGTGAGGGAAACATAAAGACATATATCATAACTTACTGAAATACTTCATCAAGTTCATGAACACGTCCTAAACATTTATTACCCTCAGGAGAAAGATGATTTCAACAATTTAATTCTTCAACATTACTTTAATATCTCATATTAAATATAAACTCAAAAGTGATTATTAAACATTTTTCTCTTCCTGAAATTCATAGACAGAGGTTTTTTTAAAAAACTTATTATTAACAATGTCATATATATTAGATACTTTATGTTCAGCATTTTAACCAGAGATGTTAAAATGTTCTTCCCACTGGCTCACTATAGCTTCAGCATGGGAATTTCAAGTTTCCAAAAATTTTCCAAAAATCTTTTATGGATTTCTCAGTGAACTGAAGAATTTGCTGGCTGGCTCATAGTAGGTCACAGATCTACAATCTCAGATCTAAGATCTCAGACCTGAGATCACAGATCCAAGATTTCAGACTTAAGATCACAGACCGAAAATCTCAGACTTAAGATCACAGACCAAAGATTACAGACCTGAGATCTTAGATCCAAGATCATGGACCAAAGATCACAGACCTGAGATCTCAGACCCAAGATCATAGACATAGGATCATAGATCAAAGATCTTAGACCTAAGATCACAGACCCAAGATCACAGACCTAAGATCACAAACCTAAGACCATAGACCTAACTGACTGGAGACTGGGGGAATTAGTATGTAAAATGAAACAAGTGAAAACACACAGAAATAAATGTCTAACAGACTTCATCTATCCATTAGGGAAGATGTTGAAAGGTCTCTAACCAGTGATGACTAACAGGCTTTACTCAACTGTGAACACTGCAGAATACAGTCTGGGACACAGAAGGCCTGCTTCTTGTTCCTACGTTATCCAGTGATGAACTGTGTGCCTTGATCAAAACCACCTCCACTTCATTAGCCATAAAATTCTAAAAGCTACCAAACTACCCACTAAAGTCCTAAGAGAATGTTTTTATTCTAAGACAATTTAAGCACCCTTAGAGATCCAGTTTTCTAAGCAATGTTTCTAATAAAACAGCTGAATGAAGAAGACAAGACAACAAGAATCAAAGCCCTGACAGTGGTCAAAGTGAAAACTGACAAGGAGTTGACCAAAAACTTTACCAACTCAAGTTCAGGAACCTCACAACTGCATGGTTCATTAGAAATAGGAGGAAACTCTTCTACTATAGAGAAATCCATTCTCTTGTTTCTCTTTCTGGCACTTCAACTGTTCTTTGGTTATTTTGCTAAAGAATGAAGAAAAGCAGAGAAGCCACATGTAAACATTATCATTTCCAAGTGTTCGCAGTCAAAGCAAAACCAAGACTATGTGTGTGCTTTAATGATCCACTGTAGTGGCATTTCATGAAGATCAGAAAAGCAAAGATCAAAAATCACTGGTTCTTATCACGACCTCAGTTCAAAATGGTGATCTTGCCTCCAGGAATCTCAGAATAAGACTGAGCCTGAGAGCTGTCTCCTCCTATTTTACAATCCTCTCTAGTTCTGGGATTAAGGGCATGCACCTCTACTGCCTGGTTTTTATGGCAAGCTAGTGTGGCTACTGGGATTAAAGGTGTGTGTTATTGCTGCCTGGTCTGTAAGGCTGGCCAGGGCAGCTGTTTTACACTCTGATCTTCAGTCAAGCTTCACTTATTAAAATACAAATGAAATGCCACTACATTCTATTCTCAACAGATAAAAGAATAAAAGACAGTGGGGGTTCTTGAGAGTATCTACAAGTCACAATCACTTTAGAGTGCTAAGACTTCAGAGTGTACTGCTGAGCTATAAGAGAAATTGATTCACAACAAGAAACAGCTTCCCTAGCTCCAAATGGATGCAGATTAAACAAACAAACAAAATGCTGTATCTGATATTACACGACCTGGGTTTTGAGGTCTATCAGCAAAAGTAACAAATGCGAGGTGGGAAAACAAGTTATGATACTTCCTTTCACCTACCAAACCACCACACCAGCCCCCAAATTCAAATCTTAATTGGAAGAGTAAAGAAAACAGCAATGCTGACCTTCACACAGATCAATAGACCAAATGAATTAATTTCTGAGAAAGCAAGCTTTTCACTAACTAGTCTCAAATACACATCTATTACATCTGTAAAGTTTGCTATACTGCCAAGGGTGACTTTGAACTTATGGTCCTCTTATTTCCACCCTCCAGGTACTTGGACTACAGACATACACCACAACTACTGGATGTGGGCCAAAGTCTTAGATTCAGGTTGGATGAAATTATTTGTGGCAAAGAAACTTTCCCATAAAAATAACCTGGTAAAGTCATAAATTTATCTCTACTGAAAGACACCAGAAAGGACTGACTGAGGAGCTATGTCTGCACCAGTCAGAAGAGGGAAGAACAGCAAGAGAGGAGGGATATCCTGCTCCCTGTCTGTCTTCACTAGACCATTGCTCCCACTCAGACATAAAGCTGTTCTGGAAAACACAAAAACAAGCAATGCTCCAATTGTCCCCTGGGACAATCAGACAAAACCAGAAATTTGAGGAGTCAAAAGCCCAAAAAGGAGAGTAAAGAACTAAGCCTGATACTCACCCAGTTTTTCCTTAAGACAGCTGCACAAACAAGAACAAAACAATGGCAACATGAACGGACATGTTATGTGGAGGGGGAAATTTCATGGGGTCCCAACCCTAGACAAAGAACTACAGGTAACTAATGACTGCTGGGAGAGGGGAAATCAGTTTCTCCCAGGGTTGAGCCCCTTTGGTTATCCAATACAAAGGGGTCAAGCCTGAAACCACATAGACACAAACAACAAAAACATACTCAGCAGGTTGCAATTGTACATTTGTGCATATACAAGTACACATACCACAACAATAACAAAGAAAAAAATCTATAAATCTAAGAGTGAGGACATAGAAGGTGTTGGACAGAGGTACCTGGGAAGAGCTCAAGGAAGGAATTTAATTCAATTTAAAATATAGTCAAATAAAATAAAAATATTATCTGTCAAGCTATGTAAGCAGTAAGGCCTTTAAAAGCATGAAAATGTTCTCAGCCACCTGAGGAGACTAGAGTTTAGAGTTCAGAACCCATCAGGGAAAGAAGTTGAGAACAATCAAAACTTGTCCCGAGCTGATCCTTAAAGCTATCCCTTCCTAGATTAGGAGCCATCCCCACTCTGACCAGCAGAGGATAGGTAGAGATTCACACTTTTTATAAAATCTCCTGTTTTACCAAAATTCACTACATATATCAAGCAACAATAATAAACCAAACAAAAAGAAGAGGTAACTCAGAAAGCACGGTGAGGACAGAAGGCCTTCTGAAGCACAGTGGTTACAGAGCTTCAGGAAACTACAGGGCTGGAGAGGTGACGCATGCCTCTCAAGCACAAGGACCAAATTTCAGATTTCCAAAACCCATGTTGGCCACAGTGGGATACCTCTAATTCCAGCTAGAGGACAGAGACTGGGTATCCCCAAAGCAAGCTCATTAGCAAGACTACAATATCTGAGTTTCTCTGCCTCAGTGACTATGAAGGAAGAGCAATGAAGGCCTTTACATCTACCCACATCCATGAAAAACATATTAAGATGAACACCAAGCACACAAAAATGAAGTGGTGGGGGTAGGGTGGGCTGGAGGCCTGGAGAGATGAAACATCTAGTAAAGGCACTTGAACCAAGCCTGACAATCTGAGCTCACCCCTGGGGTCTACATGACATAAGAAGTGAAGCAATTGCTGTAACTTGTCCTCTGACCTCTACATGTACACTGTGGCATGTGCACACTCATGCACAAAATACATATAATTTTAAAAAGAGAAGAATGAGAACTGAGAAACAGGGGTTCAACAAACTGGCTCAGTGAGATAAGGTGCTTGCCATGCAAGCCTTGAGACCTGAGTTTGATCCCTGGGATCTATATAAAGGTGGAGGGAGGAAAATGAATCCTGCAAGTTGTCATTTACATGTATGGGTGGCATGCAGGTCACATGCTCATAATAACAAGAAAAAGGAGACAGAGAAAACACAAAACATCGAGAAAAAGATTAAGAATTGTAGCAGAGAACTAAAATATATTAAAGCAGATATAATAGAACTTAAAAAATAACTACTGATATTGGAATTCAAAAGATGACTTTAAATAGATTACTGATGATGTAAAATGACAAATAACTTAAAAATAATGGAAAACAAGACAAATATTGAAAAGGGAATGAGGTACCAACATATGACATCATATGAATGCATGAGAGGGATGGACATATGCCACAGTTGACATGTGGAAGTCAGGGAACAACTTTTAGTAGTTAGTTTTCTCCTTCAACTGTGGGTTCCAAGGACTAAATTCAGGTTGTCAGACTTGACAAGAGTTTGTACAGCCTTTATCATTGTGTTTTCACAGCTGTATTACCATTTGTCTAAAAGAATGTCATAAACAGCACATAAAACAAAAATCTAGTATATGTAATCACTGAAGTACCAAAGTGTCTTATTATAGGTGTTTATGACTTTAATTTAAAATGTAAACTGGACATAGTAACACTACAACTGTTTCAGCACCTCAAGAGACAGAACTCAGCAGTTAGAGGTGAGCCTGGGCAGTGTAGACCTCATTTCAATCAATGAATAACTCTAATGAGGTTTGGCAACCCCCTCCCCAAATCTAAATATGAGATAATTGGGAGACACTAATTCCCAGCCTTCCCAGCCAGTTGGTCAGAGTACCTGAGCTGGATCTTGGTGTGTCTACTCCCTTTCAACTCCATGCTGTCGGAACCCGATGATCTGGGTATTTACTGCAACTGGCACTAAAGACTTCAGAAGGAGCAGGGATTTTTCTCCTCCATGGGCCCATAGCAAAGACAGCAGGAAAGAGATGGTTTACTGCTGGTGCTGTTCTGAAATGATCATGTTCTTCTCACTTTTCAGTGAGAAGCAAGAGCCCCGAGACAAGGCTGTGAAAGTATGTTACCCTACCTAACGCCATTTTCCTCACCTAACTTTGCAGAACATCCTCCATAACCTTCTAGCCAACCCTCCAAGTTGATTTTTGTTTCTTTTTAATTTATTCTCTCATATATTACATCCTGACCACAGTTTCCCCCTGCTCCTCTTCCCCCAATTTTCCCTCTCCTCCAGATTCACTCCTGCTCTGTTTACCTTCAGAAAATATCAGGCCTCCCAGGGGTATCAACCAAACACAGCTAAACACAGCATAACAAGTTATAATGAAACTAAGTACATACCCTCATATCAAGGCTGGATGAGGCAACCCAGAAGTAAGAAAAGGGTTCCCAAATCAGGCAAGAATCAGAGACAAATAATACCAACTCCCACTGTTAGGAGTCCCACAGGAGCACCAACCATAACATAAATGAAGAGGACCTAGGCCACACCCATACAGCCTCACTGATTATCAGCTCAGTCTCTGTGAGCCCCTGAGTCCTGGTTGATTGGTTCTGTGGGCAGTGTTCTTGACCCCTATGGCTCCTATAATACTTCCTCCCCCTCTTCAACAGGATTCCCCAAGTCCTGCCTAATGTTTGGCTGTGGGTCTCTGCATCTGCTCCTTTGGTTGCTGGATGAAGCCTCTCTGATAATGATCCTGCTGGGCTCATCTATGAGTACAGCAGAATATCATTAGAAATCATGTCACCAGTCGTGTTTGGTTCTATCCCAGCTCTCTGGGCTATCCAGCCTCTAGTTCCTGGGCCATCCAAGCAGTACCAGGCATGGTCTCCCTCTCCTAATGGGTTTCCAATTGGACCAATCATTGGTTGGCCACTCCCACAAGTTCCACACCACCTTTATGCCAGCACATCTTGCAGGCAGGATAAATAGTAGGTCAAAGGTTTTGTGGCTGGGTTGGCGTCTCAATCCCTCCACTGGAAGCCTTGCCTGGTCACAGAAGATGGCAGGTTCAGGCTCCATATCCCCCATTACTAGGAGTCTTTGCTACGGCCATTCTCATAGATTCCAGGGAGTTTCCTTTGCACTAGGTTTCTTCCTTACCCCCGAATTGCCCCCCAATTCCAGTTGTCTCTCCCAGAATTCTCTCCCTCCATTACTCCCAGCTGATTCCTCCTGTTCTCAGTCCACCCATGAAATCTATCCCATTTCCCCTTCCCACAGAGATCCCTGCATCTTTGGGCCTCTTACTCAGCCTCTCTGGGTTTGTGAACTATAGCATTATTATCTTTTACTTTATAGCTAATATTTACAAGTGAGTACACATCATGATTGTCTTTCTGGGTCTGGGTTACCTCACTCAGGATGGTTTTTTTTTAGTTTCATCCATTTACCTACAAATTTTATGATGCCATTTTTTAACAGCTGAGTAATACTTCATTGGATAAATGTGACACATTTTCTTTATCCATTCTTCATTGAGGAACTTGTAGGTCTAAATGGGTTTCTATTTAAAAGGTAAAACAATACCTTAAGGTAGTATTTTCCAAACTATTGTGACTCTGTAGGCAGCAAGCAGAAATGGAGAAGAAACACAAGACCACATGTCTGTGGTACTGGCTGTGCTTCCTTGAAAATGAACCACCACTATCTGTTAAGATAAATGTGTGATCGATTGTGATCGATATACAAGCTCCAAAACTCACAGGAACTATTACGTTTATGAAAAAATTTTCCCAGTCATTGCAGTCAAGTCCAGTCAAACTTCCCAAAAGAAAGTAGTGAACTCTGTCTAAAGGTATACTTTTGTTGAAAGATTGAGAAGCATTTATACAACAAACCCTGAGTCCAGTTCATAATTTAAGTAAAGGATGAAGAAAAGATATCAGTTTTATCATCAACATCATCATCTCCAGAGAAAAGTAGAGAATTTAAAAGTCAGACTGATAAACACAGGAAAGTATAAAGTTAAGACAAAGGACATAATAAAAGTATCTACAACTAAGAAGGAACATGAGGTGTGTGTCTTTCTGGGTCTGGGTTATCTCACTCAGTATATTTTCCAGTTACATCATGTACATGTGAGTTTAATTATTTAATTTTTCTTTACAGCTGACTACTATTCCATTGTGTCTATCTATCACATTTTTATTATCCACTTGTCACTTAAAAGAACTGAGGTTGTTTCCATTGCCTGGCTATTGTGAGCAGAACAGCAATGACCATAGCTGAGCAAGTGTCTGTGGAATGTGATGTCATGTCCTTTGGGCATATGCCGAGGAGTGGTAGATCTACTTTTTGCTTGTTGTGGGTCCTCCACACTGATTTCAGAGCAGCTGAACCAATTTGCTTTCCCACCAAGAAGGAATGAGAGGTCCTTTCCCACATCCTCTCCAGCATTTGTAGTCAATTGCTTTGTTTGCTTTGTTATCTTTGTCATTTTGATTAGGGTGAGATGAAATCTCAAAGCTGTTTTAATTTGAAATTCACTAATTGCTAAGGATGATGAACATATTTTAAGATATTTCATAACAATGTTTATTTCTTCTCTTGAGAACTCTGTTCACAGCCATAGCCCATTTTTTAAAATTGAATTGTTTTCTTTCTTGACTCTATGTTTTTAGTATATTCTGGATATTGAGTCTCTGAATCTTTAGATGTAGTATATAACTTAGACTAATGACAGAAACCAGGAAAATGAAAAAGACCACAGGAGGAGGTGGGAACTCTAAAGAAGGGGATAGCTGGACATGGGGTGATCTAAGTGGGAAATGAGAAACTTTGTTTTTATTGGACTAGGGTCTAATGTAACCCAGGCTGGCCTTGAACTCTCTATGTAGCCTATGATAATCCTGAGTTCCTACCCCTCCTGCCCCTACCTCCACAGATGTGTACCACCTACCCTGACCCCTATTCAAAAATTTCAAGTCATTTTTGGGAAAATAATGCCTCAAAAAATTAATAATATCCAATATTTGTCAATATGTCAAATGTCACCCTAGCTAGAGTCACATTGGACACATTTACAATTAAATAATAGCTTCCACAGTTTAATTCAAAGGCTTAATTAATGCTGCTGTGAAAGCATTAATCAAAAAAATGACTCACAGACTTGCCTACAGGGCAATCTGATAACGCCATTTTCTCAATTAAGATTTCCTCTTACCAGATACATCTAGGTTTGTGTCCAGCTGACAAAAACCAACCACCACATGGTGCTAAATTCTATGATTTTTGTTTACATGTGATCCATCTTTAAAATAATGGCTAGCTACAGCGTGTATTATTTTTCTAAAGCTCTTTTAGTATAATTTTTGCTTAGTCATTATTGTCTAATACAAATCTTTCAGGAAGAAACACATTCATATCTTTCCTACTGAATGATTATAATTAAGATCACTTTGGGACTGAGAAAACATTTAAGGACATAACTTCATTAGTTGCTTAAGCAGTTGATTATACAACACAGACAGCGTAAGTACTACAAAAGGGAGTCTGTAGGTATATTCAGGAAGGAATTGATTCTTGAATGCTTAGTATTAACGCTTTGTAAGAACATGAAAATAAATCTTTAACAAAATGTGAATTTAAGAACTGAGTCAGGCATAGAGGAATAGGCCTGTAATCCCAGCTACTCCTCAGGCTGAGGCAAGAGGATCACAAATTCAAGGTCAACAAGGTCAACAGAGACCCTGTCTCTAAATAAGAAATTAAAAAATAAAGCACTGAGGATATTGCTCAGTGGTAGAACATTTAGGGAACATGTACAGGCCCTGAGCTCAGTCTCCTGTGTGGTGGGAGAAAGGGAGGGAGGGAGGGAAGGAGCGAGCGAGGGAGGGAGAGAGGGAAGGAGGGAGGGAGGGCAGGCTGACTTAGGAGAACTAGCTGACCTATTAAAACTCAGAGTATAACATAAAAAAGAGAGAGGAGAAAAGCAAATACAAGGGGGTGAGGGGGAGGGAAAGCAGGTCAAAGCTTCCATCTCAAATGCCAATTCTAACTGAACACAGGTTCACAAAGTTGTATAGTCTTTGGGTATGGTTAATTGTAATATGTGGTGTTTTAACTTATTTCCAAGGGTTTTTTTATAATAGAGTAAATAAAAATAAAACACTGTGAGGTTACTTTTACATAATAGTTATGCAATAAATTCTCAAAAATATTTATATGGCTTTTAGATTAAATTCATCTTTGCAAATGCCCACTGAAAATCTACCATGTTCCATGTACCTCATAAATTCATCATCAAGATGAGAAGTTGTACCATTTCTGCACTAGAGGGACTGAATTCTAATGAACAAGCCAGAACAGTAAGTTCAGTCCACTTTTACTCCTTATACTAAAGTTTCATAATAAAAATATAGGCTCTAAGACAGGGGGTGGTGATGAAGAATTTAAATCCCAGCACTTGGGAGGCAAAGGGAGTTCTGGATCTCTGAGTTGGAGGCCAGCCCAGTCTACAGAGCTAGTTCCAGGACAGACAGGGCTACACAGAGAAACATTGTCTTGAAACACTCCCACTACCAAAAATGAGCGGGTTCTTCTTAAAATCATGGCAGAGAATCAAATATAGAATCTCTCGAAGATAAGAAATTATAACCCTGGGTCAGAGCATAAACAAACAACCAGCTGAAGGTAAACCATCACCAAGATCAAATAGAAAAGAAACAGAAGGGACCTGCCCTTGGTAAGAATTGTGTGTGACTGAGACCCTCCCCTCTCTGCAGGACTCCAGAAGAAAACTATAAGGCTTTCAGACCTGGGGAGTAAGAGGATGGATACATCCATTATTAATTAATTGCCTTCAAGCTCCAAATTCGGCTTTCAGATATCCACTTTAAGTATTAGATAGAATTCTTGTTCACACTGAACACAATGTGGCACTTTCTCAGTAGAGGGCACTGGAGGACTATTATATGAACCAATTCTCTGGCTGCTGAAGGGAGGTGGGGGTGGGGATCCGAGCTGAGGACACTTGGTGGTACTTTGCCCAAGCAAGGGCTAAGGGCATATAGAACCTTAGTAAACTCAACTGCAGCTGAGCCCAGTGAAGTCTTTCTGCCAGCTCCATGGACACTGGACATTGAAGCCCTGCCTCCTTTTCAGACGTGCTTAGCTCATTTTGTTCATTCCTGTGCCCCTCAACCTCACAGCCCAACAATGAACCATGCACTCCAGGCCTCCTGCATGTCAGGCACCCCTGATTTCAATGTGTTCTGTGTTGACTAATGGTCCAGAAAACTCTCTGTGTGCTCTGCAAACAACTACAGACCATTCACAGCCACACCAGAAATTTTTCTGCCACCCAATGCATCACATCTCCATCTTTTCTGAAGAGGACAAAAAGCCTTCAGAAGACCCTTCCACAAGTCTTTCCTTTATCGCTCTCTCCTCCTCCCCTCTCTTCCTCCTTCCCTCTGCCCCTCTCTCTCCCAGCTCTGGAGTACTCTAGAGAATTGTTTTAAGTTTACAGAGATATTTATATAACAGCTTGATAATTCTGTGTACTAAACTCCTGTTTAAATAACTGGAAGCTGACTGGACCAAGAACTACTTGCTACATGGAATAGTCTCAGAAAACAGATCCTTAAGAAAAACCTGAATGCTGTGACTGGTCTGGGTTAGGCCCTTAGATGTGAGAGAAACAAGATACTTACATACATGGCATACAATGCCACAGTTAACCAAAATATTCTCTGTGGCTGCTAATGAAGTGCCAAGAAAACCATATACCAATGGGGTTCAAGTGACTAACGCACTCTCCAATTTACAAAAGATGTCTACAGGGAACAAGGTATGAGCTGTATTATTCTGAATGTATTTCAGGGCTTATGACAACTTTTTAGTCCGTATTGTAATTGAAGATCCACAGGGCATCCACAATAGCCCTAAAAGATTATTTCTTGCAGATATATGGCAAATATTGCTAAAAATTAGACACAAAGTTTAATTATGTGGATTGTGGAATTAACAGTTAAATTCATCATCTAATCCAGTTTTTCATTCAATTTTTAGGAAACTGAGAAAGAATGAGATCCTAAAAGTTAAAATAGGAAACATTAAATCCCTTTTAGAAATAATGAAACCAGCCAAGCCTGCTGCTGCCTCAGACTTATACTCTCAACTACTTGGGAGGATGAAGAGAAAGGACTTAGGGGCTACAGAGTGAAACCCTGTCCAAAAGAGACAAAAAGGCTAGAGCTGGAGCTTGGTGGTCAAGAACTTACTCAGCAAGTATACATTCTATTCCTGGTACAAAAGATAAAGAAGAAGAAAGAGGAGGCAGGGAGAGAAGAGTGGAAAAGGGAGGATGACAGAGAGGAAGGAAAGGGAAGAGAAGAAGCAGAGGCAGAGGGAATTGCTGGTATCCTGTGAAGGAGGAAAGGGAACACATGGAGAAAGGACCTGAAGGGGAAAAGTAAAGAGACACCCACAGAAATCACAATAGTTTCAAATGTTGAAAGAAAAAAGTACACCTATGATTCTATATCAAGTAAGAAATAAAGACAAAAAATTTTTCTATGAGGGGCCTGGAGAGATGGCTCAGTGGTAAGAGTACTGGCTGCTCTTCCAGAGGATCTGGGTCCAATTCCCAGTACCTATATGCTGGATACCACCTATCTGTGATTCCCGGTCCCAGGGATTCAACACTTTCTTCTCATCTCCATGGACACTGCACACACATGGTGACATGTACAGGCAGTCAAAACATCTAAACACATAAAATAAAAATAAGTTCTAAAATAAAATATACTAAAAGCTATTTATCAGCCAGGTGGTGGTGGCACACTCCTTTAATCCCAGCACTCGGGAGGCAAGTCAGGCAAATCTCTGTGAATTCGAGGTCAGCCTGGTTTACAAGAGCCAGTACCAGGACAGGCACTAAAGTTACAGAGAAACCCTGTCTCGGAAAACAAAACAAAAAAGGCATTTATCAGGCTGGCTAGAACTGATAACATGAAAATTCAAATATACAGAAAAGAATGAAGACAGTAAGAAATGGTAAATTCATTATCAGGTGTGGTAGTCCACGCCTTTTATCCCAGCACTCAGGAAGTAAAGGCAGGAAGATCTCTGAGAGATCACCAGCCTGATCTACATAGTGAGACCATGTCAAAAAGAAAGAAAGAAAGAGAGGGAGAGATCTCCTCTGCTTATAAGTGTGTCAATATTGGTAGAATTTTTACTGTCAAACAAGTACAGTATCTTTACTACTCATTTTCTTGATAAAATACAAGTTATTCTGGAAAAGAAGATGTTTAGTTTTTCAAATAACATCATGAAATTTGCAGGCAAAGGGATGGAACTAGAAAAAACATCCTGAGTGAGGTAACCCAGACTAACAACAATAAATGTGTATTCTCTTATAAGTGGATATTAGCCATTAAGTAAATGATAACCAAGCTTAGTCCATAGACCCAGAGAGGTCAGGTAAAGAGGAGAAGTCTGGGGGCTGGGTGGGAGGGTGATGCATGGATCTCCCTGTGAGGAGAAAATAGATTTTACTAGGCAGACTGGGGACAGGTGAAGATGGGAGCTGGGGATATCAGGTGTTGAGGGAAATGGAATGGAGGACAAGAGTGCAGGAAGAGATGGCTGGAATGGGGGGGCACTTGAGGGGTTTTGTAGAAATACAGTACACTGGAAGCTTCCTGAAATTTTGACATTAATCCTAATGAGGATTCCCAGTAATAGGGGATACAGAGTTTCAGCAGGTTATCTATTGTCACCAGGGGAGGCTTCCAGTGGTAGTACTGGGTTGCATTCAATTGAGTTCTTGGCCAAGGGGGGCGGATCTCATGGAAATCCCCAAACAACCCAGGTTGTTGCTAAAACAAAGGGTTGATCTCCAGGAACTGACAGCAGGGTCCCACTGTTGAAGACAACACCTACAACTCATTTAACAAGGAGAAGTAAAGGTGGTGCCCACAGAGAGTCTTCACCCTTACATCCTAGTCTCTTTGGTGTGGAAAGGTACTCTGTAAGCCACCTAAAGAGAAACATGGGCACCAACCATCCATAAAACCCTTGACCTATATACAATCTGACAGGATCGACCCTTTGTTTGTCTGAGCCTTGGTAGAGGTAAGAACTCTCCAGTGGTTGGCTGCTTTTTTTCCTGATTATCAGCTTGAACCCCAATATCTGTCTCTGGGTTTTTATTATTTGTGCTACAGACGTTGTATCTGGAGCTCCTGCTACCTACCTATTTGCCACTGCACAGCACATTCCCTCACATGATACAGTGAGACTGACAAAATTATCTGTCCCATCACTGTAATTAATATAAACACTGGATTTTCATTGTATTGAAATAATTTATAACAGAAATGTTTTTGAGAAATCTTTCCCTGTATTTTATTTCTTTAAAATACGTATCTAGATAAACAGATCATATTAATGCACTATGGCATAAAGTCAGGAATGAGGATGAACATGGAGGAATAAGAAAATAAAGAAAGGTATTATATTCAAGCTAAAATTAGTGTCCGACTTACTAGTCCTCCTCTAAGAAAGAATGGTAATACATACGGCTAACAGTATAACAGCAGTTGGGGGCTGGAGAGAAGGCTCAGTGTTTTAGAGCACTGACTGCTTGCTCTTCCAAAGGACCTTGTGCGTCTATCTTCCAGCACCCACATGGCAGCTCAAAACTGTCTGCAACTCCAGTTTCAGGTTCCCTGAAACTTCCCATGGCAAAAGACTAACGGGCATAAAATTTAAAAAATTAAATTAAAAATAAAAAAATAAACAGTAACAGCAGCCCCTTGGCTCTCACATTATTTATCTAGGTCATATTAAGGCACCATGTCATTTTGTGCTACCTCTTCAGTTCCCTCAACAGAGTTCCTTACTGTTGTATTCAATTAATTTGGTCATGACTCCCACTTAATATTAGTTTATTTATTAATTTTATATTCTTTCTACCGGAATCTGGTTTTTTAACAAATCTTATAATTATTTTTTAAATAATTGGTATGTTGTGACCCTTTACAGAGGAAATGACTGACTCTTTAGGATTAATTTCTGTATCCAATTCTAAAAGTACTGAAAAGGTTGACCTAAAATGCCAGGAGTTCAAAACTATGTATTACGGAGGTTAGGGATGTAGTCTGTCAGCAAATTGCTGTCCTAGCATGCCTGGATTTATTGCCCAGCACTACAAGATGTAGGCACTTGAGAGACACAAGCAGGAAGAACAGACATTCAGGATTATCTTCTGCTACACAGTGAGTTCAGGGCAAGCCTGGAAGACATGAGACTCTGTCTCAAATTTTTTAAAAAAAATCTAAAAATGTGTATGTTTCTGTATATGTATATATGATTGTATGTATATATACAGAGAATATATATAGAGAGAGAGATACTAAATGAAAATAAGCATTAGAGAGTCCCATTCTATTACTGTCTGACTTTTCAATAGCTCTTTTTCAAGAAATAAGTAAGGAAAATGTTTATATATAAAATAAGGTAAAATTGATGCTATTCAATGATTTTGTACATTGCTAACATACTCCAGAATATCACAAAATGGGATTTTGTTTGTAAGTTAAGCAGTATAAAAACAGACTAACAAGCCAGACTAGTAATGCTCAACCCTAATCCCAGCACTTGGGAGGCAGAGATAGTAGAAGCTCTGTGAGTTCAAGGCCAGCCTGGTGTATATAGAGAGCTCTAGGACAGCCAAGATTACACGGTGAGACCCCATCTCAAATAAACAAAAACAAAACAACAATAGCAAAAAAAACATGACCAATGAATAAAAAAAGCATGTTGATTTAGTAAAGTCTAAAAAACTAATAGAAATATTTAAGGAAGCAAATAATAATGAATAATTATTAAATTCTGAAATGTCAAGAAGCGGGAGCATGACATCAATAAACAAAATTCAATGCTTTTATTAAATTATAGATATCACTGATTTAGAATTATCAATGATTTATTGATTCTACAGGTATCATTGCATGAACACCTACTCTGTCATGATTTTCAAGTATATGTTACTTGGCATAATCTTATTAACAGATCATGAACATGTACACTTGTAAACAATACACAGATTACACTTGTATGGTTTCTATATTTGTATAATGCATATATGATGTATCAAGTACCTGATACAAAGACTAAAACAGGTCAAAAAGTTGACAAACTTTGAGTTATTTTTTAATAGATTCTTTTTTAAAGATTTGTTTATTTATTTATTTATTATGTATACAATATTCTGCCTATATGTAGGCCTGCAGGCCAGAAGAAGGCACCAGATCTCATTATAGATGGTTGTGAGCCACCATGTGGTTGCTCAGAATTAACTCAGGACTTCTGGAAGAGCAACCAGTGCTCTTAACCACTGAGCCATCTCTCCAGCCCTGCTTAATAGTTTTTTAATCACAATCCGTCTATTTCAAAATAATATTGAGTGTTTTTTTTAAGAAATGAAATACTTATTGCTCTAGTTAAGACTTCAAGGGGGCTGGACAGATGGCTCAGTGGTTACGAGCACTGACTACTCTTCCAGAGAACCCAGGTTCAATTTCCAGCATCCATATGGCAGCTCACAGCTGTCTGTAACTCCAGTTCCAGGGGGCCTGACACCCTTGCATGAATGCACATAAAATAAAGTTAAATAATTTTTTTTTACAAAAGACTTCAGTGAGGCTGGAGAGATGGCTCAGCAGTTAAGAGCACTGGCTGCTCTTTGAGAGGACCAGGTTCAATTCTCAGCAACCACATGGCAGCTCATACTTGCCTGAGTTCCAGGGAGTATGGCACCTCCACCCATACATGCAGGATAAACATCAATCAACATAAAATTTAAAAAAATACTTCAAGTATTATATTGAAAAGGTATGGAGAGAGTGAACATTCTTTTCTTTTTGGCTGAAATGAAAATGCTTTGAGTTTCTATCTATTTTAGGGTGATGTTGGCTACAGGTTACTATAAATTACCTTTATTACACTGGGGTATGCCTCTCATACTCCTGGTCTTATCATGAAGAGATGCTGAATTTTATCAAAAGCATTTTCTTCATCTAATGAGGCGGTCATGTGACTTTGTCTTTCAGTTTATGTGGCAGATTATGTTTACTGATTAGCATATGTTGAACAATCCCTATGTCACTGGGATGAAGCCAACTTGATCATTATGAATAATCTTTTTGATGTCTCCTTGAATTCAGTTTGCAAGAATTTTGTTGAGAATTTTTTTATCTATTTTCATCAGAGATATTGGTCTATAACTTCTTTCATTTTATTGCATCTGTATGTTTTTGGTGCCAGGATAATAGTGGCTTCACAATAAGAATTTAGAAATGTTCCTTCAGTTTCTATTTCATGGAATAATTTAACAAGCACTTCACTGGTGTTAGTTTTCTTTGAAGGTCTGGTAGATTCTGTGCAGAGACAGAATCCATCTGGCTTTGGGCTTTTTTTTGGGTTAGGAGATTTTTGTTTTGTTTGTTTTGGTTTTTGAGACAGCGTGTGTGTGTGTGTGTGTGTGTGTGTGTGT
>LOJH01027440.1:4921-15228 GCA_001685095.1 Ellobius talpinus
AATCTCATAGCATCCATGTACCAAAAAACCCTACCCACTAAAGCTTCTTGGCCTCTCAGCCTGCTTGGTGCCACACCCATGAAGAAGCTGCCAATGGCTCCTCAGCTGGGAATGGGGCTCATATGCTGTCCCCCATCAGTGCTGGAATGTTGACCGCCTTCGTCGTGTGTAGCTCTTGGGCAGGCCACCACAGCTGCTCTGAGTTCAGGAGTGTAGTTTTATGTCATGTTCAGAAGACACTGTTCAGCCACAGTGGTTCCTACAAGCCTCCCATCTCCTTGGCTGGGATGCTCTTGAGCCTCGACAGGAGGATGTGTGGTACAGATGTCTTGTTTGTATCTGAACACTCCATAGACACTTATGTAGTCACTGCATTTGAACGATCTGCTTTTCTTGGTGAACTGACAACATTCTGTGCACTAATGGGGGCATCTGCTTTCAATACTGGCTTGGAAATATACGACATAAGGGGCAGCCCCGTATTTTCTTACCCTGGTCAGTGGGGCCCACCACAGTGAATGAAAGACAGAAGATAAGCAGGTGAATGACCGCTGACTCATTCTCACACACATCCTTCATGTTACTTTCCTCAGAAACATGCTCTGTAGCTTGTGGTTATCCAGTTTGGGATATGAATTCTAATTCTGTTACTTATAAATGGGTTTTGAGTCAGGTGAACTAATACCTCAGTTTCTTCAAGTCATATGTGGAGGTTCTATGAACGCCACAGGGTTATGGATTAGGTATAAAATTGTGATATTTAGCAGTTCCTGGCACAGATCTCATCCAGTGCAGGATAGCTGTGATGGCTTGCCCAAGGTGTCCAAGTTCTTGTGACAGTTGATGCTTGGCTCCAGGAGGCTATAAGACCAGCATCTGGGAATGGAGACTTTGTTATTTCAGATTCAATCCACCTGAGAAGCAGGGCATTGACTGTGAGCCTGTTGGCACTTTGCTTAGTCTACCTGTATCTGAAGATCAGAAGGAAGACTCAAGTGAATCCTATGCCCGGAGAAGCAAGAAAACTCAACTGAATCAGGAACACTTAGTGAGTTTCACTTCAAGTTGCATTTCACAGAGGCGGGTCTTCTCTGTCCTCGATGCTGGTCTTGACTGCCATCCAGGTGACTGTTCATAATTGTCACTCTTTGCCATCCCCCAGTACATTTGAATTTCACAAGTTCTATATTTCCCCGGGCCAGAACCCCAGTTCATCAAGCCAATTTGGAAAAGCAGCTGACGGAGGCACAAACCATAGCTGTAATTAACAGAAAGACTTTGAAACTGAACACACAGAAGGGAAACGAACAAACTGTTTAATCTTGTCTTTATTCCGCTTTAGCCATTTAATCTCTGCTTTGGCTCTGTGCATCTGGAAGGCATATAATTTTCTAAACATTTTATTATAAATGTTCATTTTTTTACCAACTGCTGATTTCATATGTGCTTAGAAAGCATTCACTTAAAATGCTAAAGGAAGATCGAGAGGCAATTTAGGTTGTTGCTAAGCCAGAATTCAAGGTGAACCACTCAAGCGTTTGGAGGATGCGCTATTGATTTCAACAGTTTGGCCTTGGGGTACCTTACACGGCTGAGGAAGCAATCCAGGAAGTGAAGGGTTTTCATAGAAAAGCCCCATTTTCAAGCTTGATTTGTTATGCTCAGGAGTCCTGATAAAGTAGCCTCTCCCCGCGTTCCTATTGCTCTTGTTTGACTCAGTGCAAAAGAGCCACCAGCAATTTCTGGAAGTCCCCAGAGGTGTCGGAGCGAACCATGTCAGAGAGAGACTTCTGATACTTCTCCTGGAACTTGGCTTTTATCCCCTGAAGGTCGACCTGTAGGAACAATGACAACAGCGTGGGTGACAATACTGATTGTGTGTTGGCTGTAAAAGGCCGGCACTGTCCTAAGCCATTGTAATCATTATTATAGCTTTAAACAGCCTGCAGGGGCTGAGCTGGCATTATTTACATCTTGAGGCTAAGAAAAGGGAAGCCTGCTTTAGTTTCCTAAAAGTAGAAGCATCGCACATGGATTCCATTAAAACTTTATGTAAGGAAGCTAAAATTTAAATTGCATATATTTTCATGTGTTACAAAGTACTTTTCTTTTGCATTTTTTATAAGTTTTCGAGAAGGAGTCGTTCACGGGTAGCAGAGCTGTACACATGCAGGTGGGAGGTGAGCCCCATTTGCTTTCCAAGACAGTCTGACGGTATTTGGTAGAAGGGTAAGCAAATTTTCCAGACAGAGATTTGAAGTCAAACATTGCAGGCTGGAGAGATGGCTCAGCACTTGAGAGCACCGACTGCTTTTCCAGAGGACCTGGGTTCGATGCCTAGCAACCCCCTATAACTCCAGTTCCAAGGGATCCAATGCCCTGTTCCTACTTCCCTGGGCATCAGGTAGGACAACCCTTCCAGTTGACACATTTCAAACCAATCACCGTGTGTAGGGCTTATTTTGAATCTAATTCATAGAAAGTTTATGAATCCCAGACTTGATGGATGATCAGGAGGACACTACTCCAAAGACTGACTGTTCTGCTTCAGATTCTTTCAGCTTTAAAAGCGAGGGTTACACTAGGGGAAGAGGGGGACGGGAGGAGGGTAATTCCAGATGGTACAAAACCAGACCTACAATGAAACAATTTTGTTTGCTGTGCTTTGGTTTTGGTTTGAACTCTGCCTTACAAGCCGGGACTACAAACAGTAGACAACCATCTGGTTCCCTTCTCTTGCTTCGATGAGAGGCCAGGCTGAGACAGAAAGACAAAGGAAAGATAGGAGAGGGTCGGGTCAGGGAGTAAGGGGTTGTCTGAAGAGGACGTTGCTCTCAAGCCGGAGACTACTGGAGGAAGGATGCTGTGAGTGGCTCTGCTGCCCTGCTTGGGCATCCTCTGCCTGGCTGGAGGCCCAGCCATGGGGGAGGGGTAGGATGATGGGGTACAGGATTGGGGAAGCTGACCTTTGATTCTAGTGTACGTGGAAGATGAGCGGATCCCCTAAACATGTATGTGCCTGGGCCTGAAGCACTCCTAGGGGACTGACCACAGGTGGAGATTACCTACACTAACATAGGGGCCTATTCTGAGTTGGAACTGAACATCCCATGGTCTGTATCCAAGGGAATCTAGAATGCTGAGGAGCCTTCTGGTGAGATCCAATCTCTCTCAGGGCCTGTAGAGCCCTGCATCTATTAAGACTTCTCTAGGGGCTGTGTTGTTGAGAGCTGGAGGAACAAAGAAGGTAAGCCCCCCCACCGCCACCCGAGGGAGGGAGAGAGACTCACATAGGGGAGAGAAAGCAAACTTCCAAGGAGGAAGGGGCAGAGAGGCTGTTCACAGGAGTAAGGGGGTGGGGGAGGGGAGGGCATGGAGGAGGAGGAGGAGAAAGAGGGGGAGGAAAAATTCCAGGAACAGAAATAAAAAGGAAAGAACTGCCTTGCTGTGAAGCTATATTTAAAAACAACGTCAGATGTTAAGTGTTTGTCGAAAGACATGGATCAGAATTTGGGCTGGTACCTCTCCCTCTCTGCTGAACATTTTTTTTTAAAGATGTCTGTGGTTTTCAGCAGCTGAGCTCCTTTCATTCTCCAAGGTTTCTTCCACAGCAGTGAAATGCCCGCCACTTCCCCTTCTTTGCACATCCCCTTCTGACCGTGGTCTGACAGCCCAAGTGTTTGCTGTGCGGCCTGGTGGCCGCTGCCAAGTTCCTGGGCACATCTTCCCCTCTCTCTTTCTAATGCTCCTGTTCTTCTCCGAGATGGGGTGCAAACTGGTCCTTGGGGAGTAAAAGAAGTCCCGTTCTTTTTCTGTGTAAAGCACTAATATGCGTGTAGTGCATAGGCAGATACTCAGTCTTATCTGTGCTGTTAGATTTGGTTGGGGAGAGATGGTAATTAGACATAAGTCTGTCTAACATGGCTCTTTGAGAGGGTCAGGATTGAGAAAAAGATCAAGAAGCCATTCTATTGGTCTTTTGTTTGGTTTTGATGTTTTTGTTTGTTTGTTTGTTTTCTGAGAAACCATACTTCTAAGCTGTGCTCTGTTAAATGAAGCGACCGAGGAAATCATTTGTGTGTTATCTCCGACTTGCTGCAGGATGGCCCCTTTCCATGCCTCTGGTTTGTCTTCCCTAAAATAGAGCTGGGCGTAGCTGTGCTACCTTGGAACAACTCCATCAGTTCTCCTTTACACAGCATCACCAGCTCTCTGGAGCCACAGATGACAAAAATAGAAGCAACACTTATTATTGTATTTTAATGAAAAGAAGAGGCCTGAAATGGAGTCCAACGCGTTCTGCATATTCTGGGAAGGAAAGGGCTGTCTTTGTCTTACATTTTTGATATGTAGTTAACAACAACAACAATTGCCATTGGGGAAAAAACACTGATTGGGGAAAGTCCCCTTTTGGGGATCGAGTGTATCTTACCTCAGCCCTGGTTACAATGATGCGAATTAATGTCTCCTCATCTGTCCCCATACCCTTCATGGCCTTGTACAGTAGGTCAGCAAAATAGCCCTCGAGGTCCTGGGCACATCTCACTGGGAGGGAAGGGAAAGAAGGATATGAAATGTTTTCGTGGTTTGTGAAACAACCTAGGGACCCTGCATAGGCACAGAGTGTCCAGGCTGTCCGTTGGCCGTCTGGACTTGACAGGCAGAGGTTTGGAAAGATCTGACTTTCTACTGCTGTGTAATGAAATCTAGAAGGTTCCCTGGGTCAGTGGAGCATGGCTCTCCAGCCAGAACGGAGTCCAATCCACTGCAGAATGAGGAGGATTGCCTCTATTCTCGGCAAGCTCTGGGGAAGGAGAGGGGCCCCTCTCCCACTCATACTGTGGAGGTCTGGGATCTCACTCACGGACACGGCTGGTGCTACCCAGTGGAACCTCTGGGACTAAAGCAGGTCTCTGTGGGAAACACAGCTTGATCAACAGCCTTCCGTAATAGAACCTCACAGCTAGAAAGGTTTGCTCAGCTGAACCACACCCTGCTTTCTGTATTCAGAAAGCTCTGCACTCTTTGTTTTCCTTACTGCATTTGTTTGGGCATCTTCTATCTTATCACCTGCGGGTCCCCAGCATCTTTCATCTGGTCTGTGGGACAAAGATGCTCGTCCTTACTATCAAGATTCCCTCTTTATGCTTCTGCTGTGCACTCCTTTCTGGTCCTCCTTTGTCTGCCATCTTTGCCCTGTTTACAAACTGTTGAAGCTTAGTCTTTGCTCATCAACCAGGCAATAGGGTGAACTTCCACACTGGAGGTAAGTGTTCTGCCTAGTTTTTTGTCAACTGGACACAGGCTGGAGTCTTCTGAGAGGAGGGACCCTCGATTAAGAAAATGCCTATAAAAGAGCGGCTTGTAGCCAAGGCTGTGGGGGCATTTTCTTAATTAGTAATTAATGTTGGAGGGCCCAGTCCATTGTGGGTGGTGCCATCCCTGGGCTGGAGATCCCATAGGTGGGGAAAGCAGGCTGAGGAAGCCAGAGGAAGCAAGGCAGTAAGCAGCACTCCTCCATAGCCTCTGCATAAGCTCCTGCCTCCAGGTTCCTGCTCTGCTTGAGTTCCTGTCCCACCCCCTCCAATGGTGGACTACAATACAGAAGTATCAGCCAAATAAACTCTTTCCTCCCTTAGTTGATTTGGACGTGGTATTTCATCACAGCAATAGAAACCCTAACTAAGACAGTAAGGAAGCATTTCTCACCCATCCTCCCAGGCATCCACCAGGACAAACGCTTAAGAAAAACAAACCACTTACTCTTTAGGTTGTTAACATTTTTTTCTAGAAAGCATACCAGTATTTTGTTTCTTTAAATTTTGTTTTTTACTTTTTTTTTCAGACAAGATTTCATTCCATAGTCCAGGGTAGCCTCGAACTCAAGAATCCTCCTGCCTCAGACGGGAGTCATAGTGCTAGAACTACAGCAATTTTTCAATGTTAGTGATAGTAATGCATTCACTGTAAGTGTGGAATGTGAACCTTAACCTGTGCTGGAGCAGGGCTTTCATCTCCAAGTCACTTTGTGTGGTTGGCATTTCTGAGCGAGGGAGAGGAGCAGAACCTAGGTCAAGAGCTGTTCTTTTTTTTCTCAGTTCATACAACCATCACCTAAGTTTCAGTGGAAAACCAGAGCGCCAGGTATTTTCTCTCTTTATCCTGAGAACAATCCCCAAATTCCTGGTTTGAGGTGGGTGGGAAACCCTGTGCTACTCTGACAAGTACATACTTGAGGCTCCCTGTGGTCCCCAGGCTATCGGAGCTGCTGGCATCCACAGGGTTTTCCTATGCCACACAGCACAGATGGATGTCCAAAGGTCATCTCTCTGTCAGTAACAAGTAGTAGAAATCCCTCAGACGGTTGGACCAGGACAGCTAGGAAATATCTGTAATAGACCTGTCTCTCTCTGTCGAGTGGAAGAAATAAGAGCTATGGCTCTCCGTACTTTGATCCTCTTTCCTTCAAAGAGCAGGACTTTGCAAACTTAACTGAGCACAAACCATCACGGGGAGCTTGTGACAGTAGCTTTCCGAGCACCATCCCTTTTCTGGTTTCTCTGTGGTAAACCTGGGGTGGGTTCTGGAAACTTTCCTAAAAGGAGATTTTGAGGCAGGCAGTCCATGGGCTCCACTGGAGAAGTGTTCGTCGTGGTGATCATGTGATCTCAGCCCCTGTAGATTTGGCACCCCTGTATGTAGTCAAGGGATGTCTTTACAAGGTAGATGGAGTAGAATTGGGATATCTAGGAAAGAGTCTTTGTGAGGATGATATACAAGGTCTTCTCAAACCACTTTCACCTTTGGAACCTTGAGTCTATCAATTCCTGTAGTTCACAGCTCCCAACTCCAGAGCCTGGCTTTTTCCTTCCTCTTTATCATTCTTATTGTGTGTTTACTGTCTTTTTCATTGTGGCTTAATATATTTGTGTGTGTGTGTGTGTGTGTGTGTGTGTGTGTCTGTGTCTGTGTGTCATTTGTGGACATTCAGCTCCTTATGAGCAAGAACTGCATCTTTCGTGTCTCTGATCCCACACTCAGGAAAATGCTGTCACTGGTACCTTCTGACAGGACTCTGGGGTCTTTCTGGTTCTCATGTCACAAGTTCAGGAAAGGTCTGGGCCCTCAGAACTCGTCATAGTGTAGATAGAGCACTCTAACCATTTGGGAGAGCCTCCATGAAGCCCAAAGGACAGCTGCTCACACAGGGCTCATGTGTGTTCAGTGTGGGGTGTGAGCAATGTGGGTAACATTCAGAGTTCTGCACACCAGACTGATGTTGGCTGGTTTGAATGTAGAGTGAGCATAATGGGAAAAGGTCAATGGCTGACATTGTTTAAAACAAAACTTGTACAAAAAAAAATCCTCCAAACTCCACAAAGGAGTTTGGCAATGGGAGCACATTTTTTAGGTTCCAGGGCTGTTAGTTTGGTTCTTCCTCTTCTGGGGGACACGTCTCTCCATCCCTGTGCCATTTGGGATGTTTCCCTGGACTCGCTACCACAGCAATGTGGACAATGGGCAGTGTCTTCATTCCAGGACTTGAAGAAAGGAAAAAGGAGCATGCCAGACATGGCCCCATGCCCATCTCTTTGCTATTTCCTGCCTTTGGGCAACACCTGCAGAGAAGGTTCTGGGGTTGGCTTGGCATGGCCAAGATCTAGCCTCCCTCCCCTCTGTTTCTAAGCAGACCTCATTCTTTGAGAACATTGAAGGGAATCCAGTGGGAAAAAAAAGGAGACCCTCTGGCCATCAGGCATGTGCAGAAACTTGTCTGGAGCTCCTAACTGTGGGTGCTTTTCAGTGCATGTCATATAAACTGTCACCACACTGCTACCTGAGCTTAGACAATAGGCCCAGGCTTTGACAGATGCTCTTGGGGACCTACACTCTCAGTCTCAACCACAGGAGACACTGTGCTGGGCCTCTTAGATGCTCTCTTTAGGACCAGGCACTCAGTGCCAAGGCTGCTTACTGACTGCTGATAGCTAGGTCCTTTCTCAGAAGTCCCCTTCCACGTGAGGGGACTGGCTGATCAATGTTGCGAATGGTCCTGGAGGCACAGACTGTGTCCAGTGACTGGTTAGTGTGCAGTCACTAACAGAGTGCAGAGACTTGGCCGCTTGCTTCACTATGGACACCCCACCTTCAGAGCTCCCTACAGAACAAAATCCCATCACATCCACTTCCTGCCTTGCCCAGTGCTGTTTAGATGTGCTGTTTCCGAAATGATTCCTGTAAGGAGAACCCCATCTCTCAGCATAGTTCTGGGGAACCCACCCTGGGGCAGCACCTCCCTAATTTTGCTTTACCTATAGTTAAATAGGCCTTCTTCAAGTCTCCCGATGTTTCTTCTTCGATGGCTTCTTCTATGTCTTTGCCAATGAGCTGGAAAGACAAAAGAAACCCATCCATTACTCCAGTGTTGCTGTGGGCCTCAGCATCCCTCAGCTTCCTTCAGAAAAAGTGCTGCTGTCTTCCAGATTCAGTGCTGTGTCCTGAGGGTGCCTATCCTGCCTCTCGCATTGCAAGGTGGCATGGTTGTCCCTGGCCCCATCCAAGAGGGGACTCTCAGCGCTGAGGAGCTGACCGAGTTGACCCCAGGTAGTGCCATTTCCTCAGCTCCATTTTCTCATCTGTAGAACTAGGGAGTAGAGGGATAATGGATATATACTTGCAACAATGTTTTGTGTATATGTGTGCCTGTATGTGTGCCTATGAGAGAGAGAGAGAGAGAGAGAGAGAGAGAGAGAGAGAAGTGCACCCATTCACAGACAGTGTGTGCAGAGGCCAGCAGAGGATGACTGGTATCCTGCTTTATCTCTCTTCACCTTGTTCCTTTGACATGGGGTCTCTTACTGAACTCAGAGTTAGGTTGGCAGACCGCAAACCCAGGTGATCCTTTTGTCCCTCGCCCCCCACCATAGCTCTGGGTTACAGGCACTTGTGGCCACTCCTGATGGCTTTTTACGTGGAGATGAGGCTCAAACCCAGGTTCTCATGCTCACTCATCCAGCACTCTTACCTGCCTACTGAGCCATATCCTCGGGCTGCGACCATAACTCGTCACATTGTATAGCGTTATGTTTGCTACCTTTCCCTTTGCAAGTTCCTGGGAAGCTGTGGTTGAAACTCTAGCCTGTGTCTCCTCCTTCTCACCTGTCTGGGAACTGAAGACTCAACCATTTACAGTCTGGGTAAAGTAAGGAGAGGCTGTGAAGTTCATGGTGAAACTTGATCTAATGGTTCATCGTAGAGCGGGGCTTCAAGGGCCGGAAGCCGGGGCTTGACCACATCAAAATGCCACTTTCCTTTACTGCTGGGTGATTGCTAATGCTCTTATACATTCACTACTGTCTCACGTCGCTTGGCACCGTATTACACACTAGGTTTCTTTCCAAATATTTACAGACACTAAAGTTAAAGTAAATTGTGCCTATCCTTAGCACAAATACTGCAGGGACCAAGCTCAGAGAAGGCAAATAAAGAGAAAGGAATACGCTCTGTTAGGTTTGAGGGCTTTGTCTCTTTCTTAGAAATTGTCTTTTGAAGACAGGATGCAATTGATCCTAAAAATAATCGAGACATTTGAGTACACACTAATAGATCTGGGGGGATTATTGGAAAAACAAAGGCAAACCAAACATTCTTTGCTATGTAAGGACAAAGTGTGTATGTATGTGGGGCTATTTAACGAAGGTCTTCTCACCATCCACATATCTAGAAGTCTTTTTTGAAGTAGAGGACATCAGATCAGATCGAGCCCACCCTCCTTCCGCCTGCCCCAGGCTGCTGCCACCTTTCTGGGGTTTGATGTGAGAGTCAACGCTTTGTAGGATGGGTATCATTCCCCAGAAACTGGGCTCTTATTGTGCAGACTGATATTGTATTTCATGAGGATGTTTTATTCACACAGGTCTGGGTTTAAAAAACAAAAAACAAACCCACATTAAGCCACTTTTTGTTTCTATTGTTAGAACTGAGCCAGAACAGTGGTTTTCAATTTTCTGTAGACTCTCAGCCTCCAAAGGGGACAAAAGAGGAACCCTGCAGTTCTGAGGAGGGAGGTGGCCTCCTCACCTGCATTCTCGGTGTCAATGCCATGCCTCTAGGGGGCGATAGTCACACGATGTCTTTTCTCTTCGGGCCTCACCCTTCATTTGTCACTGCCTAGGTAGGGATGAATATAGTCTGAAGACAGCATGCTGGCCCATGCTATTGGGACCCTCCTTTGCAAGCTTTATAGCTGGTTCTTGTTTGTTTGTTTGTTTTTGTTTTTCAAGACAGGGTTTCTCTGTAGCTTTGGA
>LOJH01027441.1:0-18058 GCA_001685095.1 Ellobius talpinus
AAAATCAACTGGCCTCAGACTGATAATGTCTGTAATGACCCATCAGGTAAAGGTTCTTATTGTATCAGCAACCTGAGTGCGAGCCCCAGAGTCCATGTAAGGGTGAGCAGAGAGAACCAACTCCAGAGGGTCATCCTCTCATCTCCACCTTCCAATGCAGTGTTAGTCAGGTCCGCTCATACATCACATATTCATACACCTGGGCATGCATACAAAAATAACAGAGTTCCAAAAACTGACTGGCCTGCAAGTATCTGGACTCAATGTCTTTTCGACGTATATTTTGTATATATAACTGCATTTAAATATGTGTTTATGCTAATTCTAAACAGAAGAACATAACTGTTCTTTCTCCCTATGCTACTTTGAACAACAACAACAAAGTGCTACTCAAATATTGGTGAATCAACCTGCTCCAAACACTATTCTGGTTCTTATTCTTCCTACATACCCAGGGGCTACAGAATAAGCCAGGTCCCTGAACTACTGACCCCGGGAACAATCTTGAGCAAACCAAGGTCCATGTGAATGTCCAATATGAGCACCACAGATAGTTTTGATTGTTGTTGGTGATAGCAGTGACGGTAGTGGTGAGAGCAGTGCTGCTGGTGGTGCGGGTGGTGCTGGTGTTGATGGTAGTATTGATGGTACTGATGGTAGTGGTGATGGTGGCAATGGTGGTGGTGGCAGTGACATTGATGGTGGGGGTGATGCTGGTGGTGGTGATTGAGGTTGTGATAATTATTGTAGTAGGGGTGGTGATGGTGGTGGTAATGGGGCTAGTGGGAATTGTGGGCTTTGGTGATTTGCCTGTTTTGGTCCTTGCCAATGGAAATAGGAGCAAGAGATAACATACAACAACAGTTCCTAAGCCTTAGCGAGCACCAGAATTGACCGGAGGGAATGGCCAATAACATGCACCACTGCTGTCTAGTTTCTGACCCAGCAGAACTCCCATGAGGGTCAAGGCTCTGAGTTTTTAACAAGTTCTCAAGTGAAGTCACAAATGCTGGTTCAAGCCTATACTTTAAGGACTATCCTTTTAGAATCAACCTGCCCGTGATTACAGCAGCCTTTTCGATCCATCCTTTATCCCAAGACTCAGCAGACACTGCTTGAAAGCTTGCTGTATATGCTGCGTCTTTATTGATTGGAGGATAAGGCAGTAACCTGACCAGGTAACATGTAGATCCTCACAGAGCTTCCTGCATGGGATGGTCAGAGACAGAAGCCATGAACATATAATGCAAAAAGTGTGCAGTGGGTGAGGTGGAGGGATGAGATTTTAGCTAATTCTCTAAGAAAATAATATCTATGAGAGAAGCNGCCTAACTAGGGCAAAGGAGCAAGCCAGGGTAAAAAATTATAAAGACAATGGCAGGTGCAAAGTCTCTGAGGTAGAAAAATATCCATTGCATTGTAGGAAGGGCAAGAAGGTTGGTTGCTGGGGGAGAGAACAGGAGGCTGAGTGCTAGGAAAAGAGACTGTGACAGGAGCAATCTGCATTCTAAGATCTAGGGCATCAAGTGAGCATAGATGTGAGAAGGACTTGTAATACCATTGCTTCCCAAAGCTTGACAGCTACCCTTGATCGCGTTAACAGTGTGTGGAGATGCATCTGGACCATGTAACACAGAATGCAGCTTTGCAGACTGAGGTTTCTCAGGCATTTCCAGAGACTGGATTTTATATAGTTTTTATTCAAAGAAATTGCTCTGCCCACAAGCAAGAATCTAAGTCAGGCTGATAGCAAGTGTGGTATTGGATGAGAAGGGCCAACTCCTCCTGGTGAGGATGGACACAATGTTATGTCTGGCCACAAGGGTAGATTGAAGAAAGAATGGAAATCGCATGAATACAAAGTGAATCCATCCTTACACATAGTTTATGTGCATCGAACAGAATTTTGTGTATGGGAAAGAGACAGCGACAAAGAGACAATGAGCAAGACTGGGCAGGGGTGTTACTGACGAGAGGAAAACAGCTGAGGAATTAAATAAGTTCCCTCAGAAAGTGAACGTGCAGAGGAGAAAATGGAGAATGAGAACCAAGCCTTAGTAGGGAGAGATGATGACGGCAGAAGAGATAATAGAGTCAATAGCAAAGGACCAGAAAAGCACATCACCCATCAGCTTTTGGTCTAAACTGTGCTTCAGAGCTGAGACAAACACAAAACAGGCAAAGGTTAGTTCTCCTGTCCCTCGAAAACAAGGGTATGTAACCAGCTGGCTTTACAAAAGGAATCCCCCATCATGGAGAGCACTTTATCCCATAAAGAAGTCAGATTCAATTATTTAATATCAGACAATGTCTTGGCTTTTAACTAGCACAACTGCCAATAGCCAGAACTGCACATAATGAATCACTCTTTGCTTCTTCCTCCACTTTCTAATTTCCTGCTAAAGAGACAGGGCTGAATGGGGTCATTAATCTGAATTAGAAATATTGTGACCTGCCCTGCACTTCCCTTGTTAACGCTGTGTGGCAGAGCAGGAGCTGTGGGGGTTTTGCTTTCCACACTGCTCTGAGGAAGAGGTGGCATGGGGGACGGCTAGCTAGTTTTATTTTGAGGCTTCTGTCTCTCCTCAATTGGACACTGTATAGCGCATTTACTGTTCCAATTGCTGTTTGGGCATCTCACATTGGGCTTCTAACTTATCTATTCTTTAATGTTGCCAAAGCTTGTTTATTCCTTTCCCAGAACACTGAAAGTTCCTCAATGAAACCTAAAATAGCATTTCTCACCTACCAGAGAAATATCTTAGCTATCATCAACATAAAAAAGCAGCTGAGATATTTAAATTATAAAGAGGAAAATGGTTTACGATTTGGGACATACCAGTCAACATATGGGCTTTCAATCTCTAGTATATGGGTTGAGTGGTGAGAATGCACAATGGAGCTCATTGCAGAACAAGTCATTCTTCTTGGCCAGCAAGCAAATGAAAAAGAGGAGAGGTCAAGGTCTCCAGAAAGAGGAAGGCACCAACAACTCATAATTCCTTTAGAAAGCACAGTGCCAATAACTCATTGACTGCTTACTGGGCTGCACCTCCTACATTGTACTGCCTTCCTCTAGCAGCATCCTGAATACTAATCTTGTAATGCTGGAAACTTTGAGGGACATTTCACCATACCATAATAAGAAGATGTGTGCTTTTTTTCCTGCTGAACTGATATCATTCAATGGGTGTGGGTTGTCTCCATCATCAATGGGTGTGATAGTCTGCATCATCAATGGGTGTGATGGTTAGTCTGCATCATCAATGGATATGATGGTTAGTCCACATCATCAGTGGGTGGTAAGGTTAGTCTCCATCATCAGTGGGTGTAAGTGTTGTCTCTATCATCAATGGGTATGATGGTTAGCCTGCTCCATCAATGGATATGATGGTTAGTCTGAATCATCAATGGATATGATGGTTAGCCTGCATCATCAATGGATATGATGGTTAGTCTGCATCATCAATGGGTGTGATGGTTCGTCTGCATCATCAATGGGTGTGATGGTTAGTCTGAATCATCAGTGGATATGATGGTTAGTCTGCATCATCGATGGGTGTGATGGTTAGACTGCATCATCAATGTGTGTGATGATTAGTCTCTATCATCAACTAAACTGAACTTAGAATCACTTAGGAAGCATATTTCTGGACACGACTTCAAGGGCATCTTCAGAGCTGTTTAACTGTGGAGGGAAAATATACCCTGAATGTAGGTGGCACCATCCTCTGGGTTGGGGTTACAGACTGAATAAAAAGAACCAGGAAAAGTGAGGCAAGCACCAGTATCAGCTCTGTCTGCTTTCTGACTACAGAAGCAATGAGACCAAGTGCCTCATCCTCCTGCCACCACGAACCCCATCCATGATGGACTGTACCCCCTTAAACTGGGATCTAGAATAAATTGTTCCTCCCTTAGGTTGTTTTTGTTAGGCAATTAGTCACAGTCATGAAATATAACTAACAGAATGGTTATTTCACCTGTGGTGGCATGAGGGGAAGACACTGAACCGAGGAGGTCTAGCTGCAGTAAGTCTCTGCCATCACTGACATAGATCAGCGGTTATACAGAAAAGGCCCTTGGTAGTCTAGGTGCAAAGACAGCACTTTGCAGCTGTGCAACATTCCTTTCACAAACATTGCATAGTGTGGCCTTCAAAATAAGTAAAACTTCAAGTTTTTTTAACTTTATTTCCATGTTTAAATATCTAATCAAATTATGATGGGAAAGGGAGTGTTACCTCCAGGGTATACCTGAAGTGCTACCCTTGTTCCAGGAACAGTCACAGATTACAGTACAGAGCCAAGGAGAGTTTCACACAGATTCCTCTGTCTAAAGAAAGTTTCGCACAGTCACTTCCATCCAAAGATGGCTGTTCTTGCCTTGCCTCACCTCCTTCTGACTCCTGATTGACCCTCTTACTATTATTCATTGATTAGTAGAAACAGGCCAGAAGAAAAAGTGGATTTGAAAGACCAGCAGACTGGTCTAGTAAGTGCTAAATGAGAGGCTGTTGCAACCTTCCAAGGTCATCATCAAAGACAACAGCTACATTCCATCAGAAGGTTCTGGATTGTTTTTCTAGACTCTGAATACAGAGCTGATAGATGTGGGTCTGGCTATCACACCCACTGGCCACTGTCAAGCCATTCTGGAACTCTCAATTTTTCTCATACTTGTCTATAAAATCTTTCTTCTTCTAACTGATCTACTTACCTACTCCTTCTTGCATATCCTAAGTGGTACAGTCCCCAAAAGTGCTCCATCTGTAGCTTATTGCTCAGAGCATCCTAAGACACCCAACATCCCCTTCTCCTTCCAATTGCCCCACCACCTCATGAGTGAGCCAGAAGTGACTACAGATAACTTGCTTTGGAGCCTTGGGCCTTGGAGTTTTGTTGCTGCTCTAGGGCTATGGAGAACTCAAATCATTTTCTGAAAGTCATGAGCCCCAGGGTCTCTAGATAGTATAATTATAAGTCAATCAACTCCTTCTAACTCCTTCCCTTTGGGCTGACAAAACCATTACTGTGGCTTCCCCCTCTCCTCAGATGCTCTTTGTACAGCCCATTTACCTCAATTCTCATGAATCTTTTCAACTCAATGTCATTCAGGGCAAGGGATTTTTATATATTTAGCCCAGAGCTGCGGAAGTTTTGTCATTGATTGGCCACCTTCTGTTTTTGATAAGTGTCAGCATAGGAGGAGGTGATCCCCTGAGAGCAGTCTTCCAAAGGCACAGCATCCCAAGTGCCTACCATGCAGTCAAAGAACCCCATGAGCTGCTTGAAGATACTTAACGACTATAACCAGGTCAGAGGCAGCAGCCATCTCTCTTGTAAGGCACCAGGCAGAGAACCAGGAAACAGTACCTTACATGAATCAGAAAGTATGAGGCACCCCATTCAAACACATTTACTCTCACAACCCAGATAGAAAAGAAAAGTGAACATGGCTTTCTAGGTCCAGTGGAATGCTTCCACATTCAGGCTGATTCTTTTTGCAAATAAGTATTGTTGAGTTGGAATCAAGGGGGCTATGAGATTCTCCCTAATACACCTCGTAATATTCTTCTTCTTCCTATGGCCTCGGTGGTCCACCCTGGATGCCCAACAGGAAGTGCCCATCATAAGGCTGTTGATGGGGGCAGAAACAGTTCTGCCCCAGCTGAAATCCCAGCACATAACTCAGGCCAGCCATAGAGGGCATCTCCAACTCTGATACTCTCAGGTTCCGGGAGTGGTGTGCATGTGACTCTCCTTTACCTGAGAGCACACAGTTCACATCTAACTTGGATCCAAATTCACAGCCTATTTCTCCCTGATGGCACACACTTGCAAGGTCATCTATCTGCATTTGCAATTATGTAAATGGGCTGTGGTCAACATAATCTCTCCCACTTCTTCTGTCAGCACATTACAGTGTAGCAGCATCTGTCTGAAGAGGACATCATCACAATAGCATAATGCCAGGGAACACAGGCAGGGTCACTGGGTCCAGGGAACACAGGCAGGGTCACTGGGACCCAGGGAACACAGGCAGGGTCACTGGGTCCAGGGAACACAGGGAGGGTCACATGTACAAATGTTGGGCATCCATGGGTGACGAAAGTGTGGAGGAGGGGCCAGCATAAAAGATGGAAGGTGTTAAGTAAAGAAAGTTCCTTTTGCGTAGGTGCCACGGACCCCAGTCTTCATGGATAACATTAGGATGGTTACTTTGTTCATTTCTCTGACCAGACTCCTGACAAAAGCAGTTTTAGGGGAGTTTGGCTCATTGAGGGCAAAGTGATCATGCCAGGAAAATGCAGAACCAGATGGAAGCTGGTACCATTTCCTATTAAGATGCAAAGAGGAATGGACGCTCCTTGTCGTAGATGGTGCTACCCATGCTCATGGTGGTCCCCCTTCAGCTAAATCTCTCTGGAAAACATCCCCATAGACATGTACAGAGATGTATGTCCTGGGTGATCCCAGATCCAATCTAGTTGACAATGGGAATCAGCCATGGCAGATATTTACAAAGCAAACTCTGAGATCACACATCCCTAGATCTAAGAGCCTGATTGGGGGCTCTCTATAGTGTTCTCTTTCTGCAATAGTATAGCTAACAATTTAATGATCAGCTGCCTGTTCAAAGGTGGCTCTGCTTCCCTGATCTGACCCAAACAGACAGATTCTGCCCCCACCCTGAGTTGCAGGGGTATCTCTTGTCAGACACTTAAGTACTTATTACCACCCTATGCAGATCCATCAACCTCTTCTTGAATGTTCCTAGTGATGGGCAGCTCACCGTATGCCTAATACAATCATTCCTCCTTTATTGAGATCCATTGTGCCTCTGCCTTCTGCTCTTTAGCAATAATGGCGGCATCTAATGAGATACAGAACAACCCAAAGCCTATTCTGTGAGACAGCCCTGCCATTGCATTCAATAGCTCTGAAGTGCTCTGGTTACCCCCATGGCTGCTCATGTTGTAGTGAGAGCCCCAGGTCCAGCTGTCAGTGAGTCCTGGTGAGAACTGAAGATAGGGTTCTAATGAGGGCCTTAAGACAAATGGTCCTGGTGAGAGGTGACTACACCTTAATGCCACTTTCACCACAGCCATAGTATTAAGCGGAATGCATCAGATGAGGGGAATGTGAATCAAATAATGCTACACAAGCTCTGAATAAGGGTACACTAAGGTTTGTCTTTATAAAAAAGGACATTGATTGGTCACATTGAGGGAACAGGAAGGGAGTCCAACATCCAGGTACGGCAAGAGGGAAGATGCCGAGCAGGCACTCGCATGGGTTTTGGGTGTCCAAAAGCCATGCCTATCCTAGTCCAGCCTCTCAAAGGTCATTGGCTGAAGGAAGTTCCCCATTACCTTCCCCTTTGGTCTAAATAATAGAGTTCCAAACCCAATAGAAAACTATATACAATAAGAACAGATATCAAGTATAAATATTAGAATCACAACCAGTATAAACAA
This sequence comes from Ellobius talpinus, assembly GCA_001685095.1. Lineage (NCBI taxonomy): Eukaryota > Metazoa > Chordata > Mammalia > Rodentia > Cricetidae > Ellobius > Ellobius talpinus. The sequence goes on from LOJH01027441.1 coordinate 7,481, forward strand.
TATTAAGCAAGAAACATATGCTAAATGTTTTATTAATTATTTTATCCTAAGGAGTCTAAGTCTTGTATCGGAAATGGCTTGGCTAGATAATAAGAGGAAGGTAACTATGACTATCTAATCTTCAACACCACTGAAGGCCTGAGAAGGGAAATAATATTACTTAAGTAAGCAGGAAGTTCAATCAAGCAGCTTTCAAAATGTGCAGTAGATGATGGAGGCAACTGGTCCTCTGGGCAATTACCCAAAGTCTCTTTTGCAATCTTGGAGCAACTAATTTTAGCTAAGGCCTAAAATAACTGACAGGCCATTTTCAGAGGCAGGAAAAATTTCAAAACTGCCTTACCCTGTCTTGGTGAAGTTTGGCAGTCTTTTTTTGTATCCTGCTTGTGTAGTCCAGACGCCATGCATTTTGTCAGTGGTTGAGGCATGGGCAGTTCCTTGCCCAAAGGCCAGTACTGCCAAGAAAAAAAAAAACAAGCTCCAGCTCCCAATGGAGTGTCTTTGGTGCTCAACATTCTCTTGGGAATAGTTTAGTGCTGCCAGGAGCAATCCTGTCTCACAACAGCAGAACCCTAAGTTATTTAAAAGCCATGTTGAAGTTGTTGAAGATTACCTAATCTATGCAGTGAAAACTCTATTACTCACTATTATTATTATTAGTGTAAGTAAGCTCACTCTAATCTACCTATTATCCCATGCTATTTCCTGTTGTTTTAAATTTTTGCCTCTTCTCGCAAATAGCATTTCCATAGCAGCTGGAGTTCATCTTCTAGGACCGCTGAGACTAATTGAATCTAATTGTGTGGGGTAGCCTTATTACTGGAAGCCCATGTTTTCACCATTTCCCTAACAAATGGTGAGTGCAAGTGATAAGATATTATTGCTTGCTTAATTTCTTTTAGATCGCTCATACCTATAGGTTGCCATTTATATTTATTGACTGTGTTAATGTATTTTGCACCAGATGGCTTCTCAGAGAAGATTACGGAATAAGCAGTTAAAACTCTGGGTAAGTCATCCCTGTCTTTGACCCGTACTGGTGAGGCTAAATCCTGTTGTACCTTCTCTCCCTGCTAATCAGTTCCAATAATTTTCTCAATCGTTTTAAATCTTTTTACCATTGCCTTTTGTAAAGTCTGAATCTCCAGTCCTGTGTGCTGTTCTAGTACCCTCATTAATTCATTCAGCTTCTGGTCCTTATTCTGCACATATGATTCCAAGGTATGGAAATTGTCTGGTAAAGATAATGCCTCATCCTTGGATATTATTTGGATGGCATTCATATTGCCTTCCTGAAGAAATACCTTATCTGTTAACCTATCATAACTTTTCAACAGATTCTGATTATTAAATTTAACAGTATGATTTTTTTCAGGTAATTTCTCAGCACCCTCCAACATGGATTCAATTTCATCTGTCAAACTAATGTTATCCTTTTTAATAGTATTATTTTTTTAGCTAGCTCTTCAGTATTAGTTTGTAAAGACTATCATTTTTAAAGTGCCTCATTCTTGGCTCTGTTATCAAACCATTATTTTTAGATATAATATGAAAAACAAAGCTAATTCTCAAAATCAAATAAATATATGTATAAGGAAAATCATATAAGCCTTGCTGAATACCATCCATAGCATAAGTAAATGGTTATTAAATTCATGAATGGTAATATTGTTAGCATCATATAACTTAAATTTTACAATTTACTTATCTTTAATTTCAGTGAATTGGAGTAGGTGTAATATTCTTTATTTTCCAGCAGGTGTAACAGTTTCAGACACGTGGCAAATGGGACTTGAAAGAGAAAAATGAGCAGCTGGGGCGTGATCTGTGGTGTTACCGCACTGGTTCCGCAGGCGCTATCACCTACTTAGATACTGATAAATATGCTTTGTTTAACAAAAAAGAGCAGTTATTAAGGACAATTAAAGCATTTCCATACACGGAGAGAGTTGGTGGCCATAATAAGAAGGAAACCCAAAGTTTTCCCTCAGTCACAAGTCCCCTCAGTGTCCGGCTGAGGCGGGGAAAGTCAGGTTCCTAAGCAGCAGCAGGTGGGCCGTGGGTGGGTGAGAAATGTGCCTTGGCATGGACTTAGCCCTACATTTGGGTGCCATATGAAGCAGAACGCGTCAGATGGGGGAAATGTTAATCAAATAATCCCACACTGGCTCTGAATATACTAAGATTTTTCTTTATTAAAAGGGAAGCTCACGGATCACAATGAGGAAACGGGAATGAGGGTCCAACATCCAGGTGTGGCAAGTGGGAAGATGGAGCGGGAGCTTCCATGGGCTTTTTGGTATCCAAAAGCCACACCCAACCTGGTTCAGCCTCTCACACGCCATTGGCTGAAGGAGGCTCCCCATCAGTAGCAGACCCTCAGTCCTTGATGGCAGGTAGTTCTCAGTCCAGATGGAGCCTGCATGCTGTGGTGTGGTTGGGAAGCTAGCCTCCAGCTGGAATCCGAGCCTGCTGTCATCTCCTCCACCTGTCTTCTGGGTGCCTGAACCTCACAGCTTCAGGACAGCTCCACATAGACAGGTGGGGTGCTGGGTAAGAAAATAAGGTCCCTTCTCCCATACCCTTCCATCAGTGGGAAAGTCTTTGGTCAGTTTTCCCTTTGTGTGACATAGACAGTCCAACCTCACCAACTGTAGATTTGTTCCTTCCTCTCTAGGGCCTCAAGATGTTTCTCTGTCAACTGGTTAACTTCAAATCAAACCCTTGCGAAGGCCTGGTTCAAAGGAGTGGAGTGGGTGATGTGTGGGGATGTGAGGCTGGCCCCGAGCCAAACAGGCTTCTCTAGAGACAGTGAGGAATGGAGCAGCTGCAAAGAAAGATTAAGCCTAGCTTTGCTCCCATAGATCAATATGTCAGTCAATCCTATTGAGCTTTCTGCCCATATATGCTCATTATCTGGAAGGACACAGGAGGGGAATCAGGGAATTCTGGGACTTGGGGGAGGGGAAGGCCTCTGGCCAAAGGAAAAAAAATCACCTCACAGAGGTCAGAGGTTTCCCTGTAGGGTTATTAGCTAATTCATGCTAAGGTGTTAATGACTTATCAGTTTTCTTTATTCTAAAGGGAATCTACCTAGCTGGGAGCTCTAGGAATCTACCATGGAGCCTGGGTATGGGCTACCTAACAGAATAAAGAAATGAGAAATAAATGCTAAATGCAACTTTCTCTATTTTGACATTCTCCTTAGGGTTTGGAATGTTGAATATTAATTTGGGTTGGTGATATTTGCTATGGTGACATTTGCACATCTTTCTGCCTCAACAAACATGAGCTACAGGGTCACTTAACCTCTGAATATTGTTTTCTCCCCAGTAAAACAAGAGTGACCATCAGACAGAGTTGGGAGACAAAACATTGAGTAAGAGCTCTTGGTTTTAAAATAGGTTTGGTGTTTGCTTTGACTCATCCTAAATTAAAATCCAGAGACTAAGAAGGAAAAGGGAACCAGAGCAGGTCCCTATCCTTCCTCTGTAAGGATTTTTTGTTTGTTTGTTTGTTTGTTTGTTTGCTTGCTTGCTTGCTTGCTTGCTTGTTTTAATCATCTAAGCTTCATTTGACTGCCAGAATTTGGAACCTTCCCCTTCCCCTCCCCCAGTCCCAGAATTCCCCTAGTCCCCTCCTGTGTCCTTCCAGATAATGAGCATATATTCCAGAACTTTTCGCCATGCCACCTGTTCATTCACAGCCTCCCTAGGTTATGACTTGTATTATTGAGGCCCCTAATTTCAGCTTAGCCACTGAAATCACTTCTCTGGGTTTTCAAAGGCAGCCCTGGCCCAGCATTGTCAGGTGCAATGACCAAACCACACATCTCTTTTCGCTTTTACTCAGAGTCTCACAGTTTCTGTCATGTCTTACCTCAATCTTCTTCTCTGCAGAGCCTATAAGCTGTCTTTACTTCAGATACTTCCCACCATCCACATTCTTTCATTCATTCCTTCCAGAAATATTTGCTATGTTCCCTCTATGTACTGGTGATAAGAGCACAGCCCCAGAGACGGTCCCTTTCTATTGCATATCAGGAAGCAGGGACTTCAGGATAAACAGGGATAACTTGATAGCCCCACCCCTATAGTTCTATGTTTGACAACTAGGCACCATTTCTAAAAGGTTCCACAATGTACCCAAACAGCTCCACACAAGCATGTGGGGAATATTCCAGTCCAGCATGGTAACACTGGGTGTTTTAACCATGGAAGCAACACAACCCTGTACATCTTTTATGAGATTATGATATGGGATTTCCCTCTGTATTCCTGAATACCATTAATGAATAAAGAAACTACTTTGGACCTATAGCAGGGCAGAGCTTAGATAGGTGGGGAAGACAGAAGTGAGTGCTGAAAGAAAGAAGGGAGAGAGAGAGAGAGAGAGAGAGAGAGAGAGAGAGAGAGAGAGATGCGATGCAGCCTCCAGAGTCAGACATGCTGAGTCTTTGCTGGTAAGTCACTGCCACATGGTAATATACAGATTAATAGAAATAGGTTAAATTAATGTAAGAGTTTTAGCCAAAAAGAAGCTAGAACTAATGGTCCAAGCAGTGTTTTAATTAATACATGTTCTGTGTTATTATTTGGGGGCTAAGATAGCTGGGCAGCCAGGAAGAACAAGCGGCCCCCCTCCAACAAGATTATTCTTACCATCAAAAAAATGTTTTGGTGTTTATGAAGGAGACAATATGAAAATACTCTGACTGATGTTTTAACAGAAATAAGGGATGATGATCGCCTGAGCTGGTAGGGAGGAGGTAGATTCCAGTAGCTATGAATTAGAGTAGGATTAACAGGACATGTGGAGTTGGGTGAAGGGAAGGTGACTGGTGGTGTCATTGCATCAGCACATACAGGTGTCATGATTAAGACAGAGAAGGCCCAGCAAGCAGTACTAAAGAACAACTTTGTCATTTTAGACACATGCGGCCTCCTATGTCTGTGAGGTAGGATGTGTCAAGTGTGGATGGGTCTGTGAGCCTAGAACTCAATCCTGACAAGAGAGAAGCTTTGTCACAACACAAACTTTAATTGCTTTGATTCTGAAGCTTCCCTCCAAGCCACCATGCATTCCAGCTTCTCTCCTGTAGGCAGCCAGGTGCTCCTGTATTTGTGGGGCAGCCACTATGGCTGGGTACATAAAGTTCTAAGTCTCAACATGGAGCTAAGGTCACCTGAGAGAAGTTGTTCCAATGGAGCCTGACTCTGCGCTAGTACCCTTGTCCCACATGGTTCTGGGAAGGCTGTTCTCTCCCATTACTTTTACCCTCTGGCTATAACATAGGCACAGTTACATATGGCTCTTGTGAGGAATTGGAGGGTTCTGTGAAAATGACTCCTAGGACTACTCATTTTTATATTTCTCCAATTTTAACAACTAAAAAACACATGAGCTGTTCTCCTGTATATAAACAATTACTTCCTAAGCAAAGTTTTGTTGGGGGAGGCCACTTGTTTGTTTCGTGGTGGCCCAGACTCCTGAAATAATTGCACAAAACTGTATTAATTAAGCCACTGCTTGGTCAATCACTTAAGCATATTGCTAGCTAGCTCTTATATCTCTGGTTAACCCATTTCTTTTTTTTTATTTTACCACAAGGCTCATGGCCTACCAGCAAAGTTTCAGTGGGCTCCAGTGGAGGATTTTGTCGCGGGCAGCTGCATGGTGTCTCATGACTCTGCCTTCCTTCTCCCAGCATTCAGTTTAGCTCTACTCTGCCCTATCACAGGCCAAGCCAGCTTCTTTATCCATTAGCCAATAAAAGCAACACATATAAAGAAGGACCTCTCACACCAAAGTTTAACAAACTTTAGGTTCTATACTCTTAGGCTTTCCACAGGTAGAAATGTATACAAAGGAGATTCTGATGACCATATACTTAGGATGAAAATGGTGGTGCTATTAATCATTCGTGTTGTTGCAATGTTACAGAGCTGCAGGTCATTGATTAGCTTACCTGCTGCCAGAATGAGAAGATCCCAGCAATGTCATCAGCATGTACCACACTAGGGACTTTTCTCTTGGTTTAAACTTCACTAAAGAGCTCCAATTTACAGTTAAACTCAGTGAAACAACTTGACTGTATCTGCTAAAATAATCATCACTATCATTTGAGAAGACAGAACTCAGGACACATAACCAAGATAGACCACCTGCACTCCAAAACATTAAGCAGAAACTATGGGAGCACTACATGTGATGAACTGAACACTAACAAAGCTGGCTAATTTCCCAACCAATTATCTTGATATTACTTGTGGAGGTTTGAAAGAAAACAGCCTCCAAAGAGAGTGCCACTATTAGGAAGTGTGGCCTTGTTGGAGGACGTGTGTCATTGTGGATGTGGACACTCCCAGCTACTCCAGCACCACATCTGCCTGCATGCCACCATGCTCCCCATCATGATGATAATTGGCTAAACCTCTGAAACTGTAAGTGAGCCATCCCCAACTAAATGTTTTTCTTTGTAAGAGTTGCTATGGCCATGGTATTTCTTCACAGCAATAGGCACCCTAACTATTACTTGAATACATTTTAGGTGCCATGTAACTCTAAGTCTCTGCAGCCTCCCCTTGGACAGAGTTCTCTTTGCATTCCCACTTTTTGATTGGAATTTGTTTCATTCTGTAGCTTCCAGAGCCATAAGCAGCTTTATTGGATACACTTGGTTTCTTATTCTCTTGAGAAGACTCCCAGCATATAAATTTAGAAGCTTTTTATTAATTCATTTTGTAATTATCACACAAAGATATATGGACTAAAGAGGAAGTTATTTTACCCTCCTCAGTGGAATACTTACACTTGCAGGAAGACTGAACTGAAAATGTTACATATCTGACCATAAACAAACAAACAAAAAACAGAATTTGCTGGAGGCTGAAGTATTGGAACAAAGAAGAAATAGAAAACTTAGGAATCGAGATATGGAAATAAGACTAAACGGTATCCAAAATATAATAATTAAAAAGAAGGCATGGTGGCACATTCCATAACCCCACAGTTAGAGGACAGAAGCAGGAAGATCATAGAATCAGGGTAAGGATGTCCAAGAAAGGTCTCTTGTGTTTGGATGCCCATTTCTTTCTCCAGATTTGGAGAAAACTCTACTATAGTTTCATTGAATGGGCCCTCTGTGTGTTCAGTTATTATTTCAGATCCTTCTAGCATGTAGACTCTTAAATTCAGTTCTTTGATTGTACCCAGAGTTTGTAGACATAATTTTTCTTGTATTGATATTTAAAGGTAGTATTGCCTTAACCACGGCCTCCACTCATGATGTTCTTTCTTTGGGACATGGAGTCCATTAGTATTCATTCTATTGTGTAATTTATTAATTGAAGTTTTAATTTCTAAAATTTCTAATTTTTAAAAATCTCAACTTCCCTAGTAGGTTTCTCTTCCATGCTGATGGCTTCATGAATATTGCTGATTTTTTCATTCTTTTGCTGTCTTTTCTTCCCTCTGTGCTTCTGACTTTCCTCCCAATATTATGGGTTGATCATCCACCTGTTTGCTTCCTATTTGAAGTTAGTGGTGGTTTTAATATCAAGCTTTCTAGAATCTTATGAATGTCAGTATCTTTGACTTCAGCAGAGGTTACATCCTCTGGAAGACTCACAGATCCTTGCTTTCTTGAGTTTGAATTGTAATCTGCTTCTCTCTTGGTAAGAATGAATGAGACATTTCAGCTCTATTTGAAGATCCTGTTGAACAGCCTGATTTTGAAGGATCAACCTTCAGTGCCACTCAGAGAGAAAATTTTAACCATTGTAACATCAATAACATCAAATCATAGACAATTTCTATACAATCATATACATTCATTAGTAGCTACTCCATTTTTCATATCTATTCCTGTTGGTTCCTAGTCCTCTTTATAGATCTCAATAGTGTTTCCATTGTTCAGTGTACTAGAGAAAGCACAGCATTGAGAAGTGAACAGTCACCTCATGTTGATGACTTTTCAACCTTGACAGAGGTGAGGGAGCAGCACAAACTTGCTAATTGTTTAAGTAACCCTCAAATTTGCTATCTTTTTTCACAGTTCTTGATTGGGAAATTCAGAGAAAATAATAAATGGATTGAGAAACAGAGTACCTAAATTTGCTGGGGTGCAAAGAAACAGTTCTGATGCGGGAACAAACATTCAAAGCAGCTATGTAACAGAGGGTACTTTTAGTAAAATATTTGCACACCTCAGTAATTCACACTGCCACCTTCCTGGACCCTCATGACAACCCTGAAAGCTATAGAGAAGTGGATGCACTGCTCCCCATTTCACAGGCGCTCAGTCCAGCCCAGGATTTCACCAATGTTACCGTGGTAACTAGTAGCCTCAATCTAGTGATGACACTCTTTCTAGTATTACAGCTATTTAAATGTAGAGCCCTAATTTCACACAGACATAAACTCATTTAGCAAACAAACAAAAATAGCACCTGAACACACACATTGAAAGGTTTAGTAGTAAAAGGTGGGGCTGGTGCTGGCATTTTAGGAAAAGGACTTGCGGTCAAGCCCTCGGGATCTGTGCAATAGAAGGAGAGAACCAGTTTTGGAAGGCTATTGTCTGACTCCCAGGAGCTCACTGGATCATGCCTCTATCCTCCAAAGACAGAAAAATAAATCTGATACATGTTTTTTTAAAATAAACAAGTAAAATTAAAATTCTCCAAATATTTTAATGCCCTACAAAGTAGTGAAACCTCTGTGACTCCTGCCTTGGTCTATGCCTCCTCCTTTCTTTACTGGATTCAGTTCTAATGCTCAGAATTTCCCAGAATTCTCTGTACAGATACAATTCTGCATAGATGATGAAAACTAGTGCATGGGGGCAGGGTATGATTTCCCATAAACTAACTCATGAGAACTTCATTTCTTAACCCTTTCACCTCTTTATTGGTCTCCTTGTAGCATTATGGGGCCAGCTAGTAGGTACCATTTGCACAACTAATTCAATAATGTATAAATATTGATGTATTGTGTATTCATAGGCCCTGAGAAGACTCCAGTGTACAGAACTCCAATGGATGATTTCATAATCTTTGGTAGTGTTAAGCAGAATTATTATTGTGCTAATATTGACTCTTGTTTTATGAATACGGATATTCTGCTAAGTGTCTTTTTATCATTGTTTCACTTATCAGAACTAACCTAATAATTTAGATGACAGAATTGAGGATTAAGAAGGTTGAGGAATTTACTCAATGTCTGGTCTAACTGGTTCTAGATTCTCAATAACTAGCCTCTATCCACCTCCCTTACCAACTAAAGGCACTGCTACCAAGAATTTGCCAATTTTTAAACTACTGACTGAAAGAGATTCATTGCTTTAGGTACAATCTTTTTAGACATACATTTTAATATCTACCCTAAAATGCCATTCCAGACAAAGCTAACTGGGAGGGTGGTGTTAGAGCTATGTCTAACAGGCAAATTGACCAATATAATATTTAAAAGGCATTTTAAGACACAGAAACAATATATAATCTATCCACACCTCAAAGACTTTTCAGACCTTGTAAAAACTGAATAATACATAACAGAAAGTTACAGAACAAAAATAAATATACATAAACCAATACAGTACAACTTGAAAGCAATAAAATATAACTCTCACTTATAGGAGTAGAAATGTCACTCTTTGTTCAAAGTGAGAGGCTTGTATGCCAGAGAATATGTAAAGGGGTGAGAATGTGAGAAAAGGGCAAAATCACTGAAGAAGAAAATGGGGGTACTTGATGGTATAGCCAATGAAGGGAGGAGAAGGGATGGGAAGGCAGTGTGCGGGTGAGTGGGGAAAAGATTGTGGGTGAGTGGTGCCATGGGGGGCAGTGTGCAGGTGAGTGGTGCCATGGAGCAAACGTGTGAACAGGGGAACAGGTGAAATAGTGAGATTATCTCATCCATATGCCATTTATTCAACCTGACAGCAGGAACAAACAAAGCTCTACTTAAAAAGAAGCTCAAAATCAATTTCTCTGAAATTTCCTCAGCCACACTGCCTCTTGGATAGTCAAGGTGGTGACTTTTAGTTTGGAACCTTTAGAGAAGATTTGTTCAATACAGTTTTAATTCATAAGACTGCTGGAAAATGGGGTTAGGTCCATGAGCATATTTAGTAATTCCTTTCCCATGAATGGATTAAATGTATTTGGCTCAATTAAAAGTAAAGTAGCACAATAGCAGGTCCTCCCACACTCTGCCTTGTGGTAGGAGACTGCTTGTTTGTTCCCAGCTGCTAAGACCCGAAATAACCACACAGAAACTATACTATTTGCAATATGGTTTGACCAATATCTTAAGCATATTTCTGGCTAACTTATGTCTTAAATTAACCCATTTCTATTCATCTGTGTATAGCCATGTGACTGTGGCTTTCCAGGTAAAGTTTCTGGCATGTCTGCTCCCAGCAGCAGCTACATGGCATCTCTGACTCCACCTTCTTTCTCCCAGCATTCGATATAGTTTTCCATCCCTAGTTCTACTCTGCCCTATCAACAGACCAAGGCGGTTTCTTTATTTATTAACCAATAAAAGCAACACATAGACAGAAGGACCTCCCAC
>LOJH01027443.1:0-17645 GCA_001685095.1 Ellobius talpinus
CCTTTGGAAGAGCAGGCAATGCTCTTAACCACTAAGCCATCTCTCCAGCCCCCCCTTTTTTAAAAAAATTTTTTTTGGTTCCCTTCTGATGAGAACCCGTGTGAAGGAGGAGGAAAGTGACTCAGACTAAAAGAGTCCACAGGTGTTTGACCTACAATTTCCAGTGATGTTGAGCCCTGGTCTAAGAAATGGGAATCTTCATTGGAAAGAATCATGCAAATTTTTGCAATTTAGTATTGTCCTAATAAGCCAATTTCTAAAACAATTGGAAGGATAAGGTGCTGACTTAAAAGAATTTTACAAGAATTACTGCCTATAAAAGAGCTCCGGGTAGCAATTTAAATGTTATAACCTTCTCTTGCTCAGCTTACTTTATTCTGGGATACATTCATCTTCTTCCAGCTTGGTTGATTTTTTTATGTTTATTTTTTTTGCCAGCTGCCTTTTCAATTCCTCATTATGAACTGGAACACAGTAAGTATGGGCTATAAAGAATTTTAAAACCACATTTCATATCCAGGTTTGGAAGTAAATTTGTGGAATCTGAATAAGGCTTTCAAAATTTTTAAATGAATCGTGCCTTGTGGGGTCTTTTTTTAAAAACAGATATTCTGAACTCTTTTTCTACCAATTTAAAGACAACATCATCCATTTATAATTCAATGATACAACCAGAACAAGGCTATTAAATACACCTGCCAAGTACCCGGACCCCACATTTCATTTCCTTTTATTCTTGAGACAATATACATTACAAAGACTGTAACAATGTTTTGGTACATTAGAGACAAGCAGAGGGCTCCATAACAAAGCATGTGGAAAAGCCAGTAGTGCACAGAAAAACAAGAAACAGAAAAAAGCACAAGAAAAATGTCACTGTTCAAGGGAGCTCGAAGTCCCTGCATCCTTTTTGCACCGTCATGCTGTGGCCTTCTTCATTCCAGGATGTGGATGAGCCAAAGGGATAAAACAAAACCCCGAAGAAACCCTTGGGAACGCGAGATGCGCATCATGTACCCGTGATTACAATATAGCCCCGAAGAGATCAACTAGGTCTGCGTTTTAGGAATTTGGCTCTGCTTGCTAGCCAGAGCTCACTGCAAAATAACCTGAATCTAGCTTCGCTGGAACTAACCATAAGCTCTGCTACATTTTGCCTGTGAGCAACTTCCCGAGGCCGCTTATTTGATTTTATGATCTCTGGCCCTTGGTGTCATGAGAAAGGGTTTCTAATTCAGCCAACAGTGGCTCCTACCCTTTGCTAGGGAAAATGACCTGCTGTGGCCTACAGTCCTACCAGGTGCACCGTGGCCTTTGCAGAAAATGCTTTAATTTCCTGCTCTCTGCTTCCCCTGCTTTGTAGGATGTATTCTGCTTTCGGAATGGTTTTTTGTTTTGTTTTGCTTTTAGTTTTATTTTTGTCAGTAAAGATCTCTTGAGTCTATGTTTAATCAGACCACTCCAGGCTGGATGCACTGATCCAGTCTCCCAGACACAGCTGGTTTCCTGGATCCAGAAGGTTGCAAACCTCCACACTACTGCCATGGCCTCTACTCAGCCAGTGCCTATGCCGTGCTATGGCGTTGCATGTGATGAAGAGCAAGTTTTCCATGGTGGTACCCGCTGATGCAAAAAGAACAACTTGGCGCATCCTGTTCCGATGCCATCACACATGGATCACAGCTCTGGTGTGGGTCGTTCCACCATACAAACAAGAATGCCAGAAAGCTCCCTCAGCCACACTGGAAGCCACAGACACTGACACAAGTCACCGGCCCCCACCCCACCACTACCACCACGCACACAAATGGCAAGAACGACACATGTTTTTCAGAGATGCCTCCAAGACACAGAGATGAAGGGAAAGATCCAACAGCTCAGCTCACCGGGTGCATTGAGAGACTGCAAAGAAGAGTGCAAGGTCAGCTGATGGGGTGAGGATCGAAAATCAAAGTAGGATCTCCCGGGGAAGCTGGGTTGCAGATTAAGGGTGGAGGAGAAGGGACTCATTCTACGGAGCGGCAATCTTTCCGAAGGCACTGGAAAAGGGAGGGTCTGTTCTTCTGAATCTGTGTCTAAATGTAAGATCAATGCAAACCAGAGATCAGATATCTGCTGGCCACCCGGGCCAGGTTCCCAAAGCCTGCCTAAGCCAGCAATCACACAAACATTCATCAGCCCGGCAGGAGCCACCCACAGGTATTAGCAAACCCGTGTGTCTGAGACTGGGAATTCTCCGTGGGTCGGGAACCCAGACCAGACAACCACTCCAGCACCACTGGCAAACATTTTGTAGTTCTCTGACTTTTAGCAATAGAAAAGCATGTTACATGAGAAACATTGAGACTTACAGGAACCTTTTACCCATTGACGAGGCAATCCACACCCTTTTTTATTTTCTTCAACTACTCCCCAAGTTACTGTGCTTTTAACAATGGTTTCTCAAAGAGCTTCTATTTAGGACATGATAACTTTTAGAAACTGGAATATTTTTCCTGTACTAATGTATCCCCTCAATTTCTAGAGATAATTTTAATCTTAGAGCACTCAGAGCCTGATCTTTGAATGGAAGAAGAAATACAGGCCTGACAACTGGGGGATGAGACCCCCTCTTTCTGAATTAGTCTCATGTTCTATGGACACCACTTAACTCGCCCGAGTTCTCTAATACTAGCAGAGTGGGCGGGGGGGGGATTGCACAGGTGGGAGGTGTCTGCGGCTGCTCAGAAAGGCCTGGTGTGACAGCCACTATTGGATTAAAGGGAGGTCCTGGTCACTGCCTGGAGTACTGGTAAGCTCAGTTCAATAGCGAAGATTCAGGAAGTACAGATGGCATGTCAGGCTCCAGACTCTCAAGGAAACACTTTCTCATTGAAAAGGGAATTTTGTTTTGGTGACCAGTGGGTGTTACTGGGACTTGTCGTGTCTTGTTAGCGGCTTGTCTTTGTATACAGCTGTTTCTGATCAAAATACCACACTGTAGGTTCAAGCAAAAGTGTGTGCTCAATGTGTGTGTGTGTGTAGAACTTAATCCTGTCGGAGACCTCATAAGAGGGGCAACCGCAGGTTTTAACACTGCAAAGCAGCAGCCTCGTTTTCATTTCCAATCTCACAATATTAATGTTAGCTTTTCAGACCTTGGTCTTACCCCTGAGGTGAGATTTAATTTTTTTCTATAAATCAAATATCAGAGAAAAGGATAGGAGGCTAAAGCTTTATATCCCCAAGAATAATAATAGTGAAGTTTCTACTTAAACTTCATATAGTTGGGGTGACTTGGGATGTCCGATCATTTCTTTGTACAGATATAATAAATTAAAAAGAAATTATTGTTCTTCCCATCTATTTATTTATTTATTTTTGTGTGTGTGTGTGTGTGTGTACGCGTGCGTACACACTCAAGAGCCACAGCACATGTGCAGAGGTCAGGGGACAACCTGCAGGAGCTGGTTTGTCTACTTCTGTCCTGCAGGTTCCAGGGCCTGAACTCAGATTGTCAGAGTTGGCGGCAGGTGCCTAGATCTGCTGTGCTGTCTCACAGCCCCCCCCACATTATTTATGTCACAATCAACTTAAAGGGAAACTAACTTCTTAGATCTGGAATGTGACCACCCAGAGCTGGCAGCAGACACAGGCTCTTTTTAGCTGGAGAAGACATTTGCCACTGTATTTGTGTCAGTGAACTTTTCATTCACAAGAGTTTGCTTGAAAATGTATTCTTTACCAGACGTGACAATCAATCCATTATACTGTAGATATTGTTTGCTTTCAAAATTAAGGTAAGATGATGTTTGGAGCATATTGGATCTCCAAGCAGTGATCTGAACACCCATGAAGAGACATGTACTCTACCCATAATTTGGGGATCAGATTCAAGCCCATCATGAGGAACACTCACACTTCTTATTCTCTGTTCCAAGAACTTTGAGGTGGGGGTGCTAAGTGCAGCCATGGCTACTCCCGGGGTTGATAACAGCAACAAGACAGTTTTTTCCCTATTCTTTTATGTGGCTCAATATCAATATCAGTATTGATAATCAATAAGCCACATTTTCCTCAACTCATCTTACTCTCAAGATTGTCCTCCACCCAGGCAGAGAGGGTCAACAACCATTCATTCTTTGTTTTTCCTTTGAGATCTTTCATACCCAAACAGGCGGGATCATCTCCCATTTTTCTAAGCAAAATGAAACAAAACAAACCACACAAAATCAAACCTACCTTGCTAGGAGAATTTTCCAAACAAATTAGAGGAAAGAAAATAGATCATTTCCACCCAATTCCAGTCAGACTAACGGGCGAGCCTCCCTCCGTGCCTCTCCCATGGGCCCACGGTGTGTTTGATCAGTTGTCTACAGGGTACTTAGGCCACTTAGAAACAGCTGAGGAGGAACCGCCAAGCTTCCCATGAAGTCCCCCGAGGGATGGATCTCCAGTCAGCACCGTGTGTTTGGTGTTACTGATTTTATGGCTTGGATATGCTTCTTTTGGGGTTCCACTCACCAGGTACTCTCTAGGGCTAAATGGGACAGATCACTAATCAATCCTGCAAGCATCTGATGCCAGTCATTAATCTGTCTCTGAGCTAAGTATATATTCGTAACCACGTTTTAGCACACAGATTTTCTTTCTGGTCATGCTCCTCTAGGCAAGTTCAAAGGTGTCCTAAGTACAACACGGCAAGATTGCAAACAGTATTACCCCTTCCTCGGTTAGCCAAAGCATGTTTAACTCACACTGAACATAAATACAACTACCCCAGTGTGGAATCTGTGTTATACTGTGGAGTGCAGGAAGAAAGCAAATCCTACTTCCTCGCCTTCTCATGCAAACACAGATACTGAGAGAAGGCTCCTTGGCTGGTAACATTCCATTGAGAAGACAAAGAAGAATAAGGTTTGTAGTTTTGTTTTCCAGAACACAGGCTGGGACGCTAGTACTTGTGATCACCATCATTGTCCTTGTCTGACAATCACTAGAGAAAGATGAAGGGTGTCTTAGGACAGTGCTACTACCTCATCGTGTGCAGCACATCTCTAGTCCTGCCTGGTTGAGCTTTACTAAGAGCTGTTCTGTGGGAAAGACCAGCAGAAAAGTGTCTGTCCGTGGCTGAGGGTGGAACCTGCACTCACATATTGTGTGTGTGTGCGTGTGTGCATGTTTATGTGTGTGCAAGAGCAGAGGCTGGAGGACAACTGCCATCCCTCGGTCACCAGCCAAGCCATCTTGTACTTTGGGACAAGGTCTCTCATTGGCTTGGAGTCTGCCCGTTAGGTTGGTTTGGTCAGCCAGCAAGCCTGTTTTCCCGTCTGTCTTTCTCTCTCCCCAGTGCTGGACTAACAAGTGCTTTACTGACTGAGCCCATCTCCCCAACCTCACTCATATGGGTAACTCCAGGACGAGAACTGTGTTCAGAGGCAAGCATGTTCGTTCTTACTGCCGATCAGCTCTATCAAAGACTGGTGATTCCCTCTTCTTTCCTAGGGCTCTTTCCCTTCCCACTGGATCCTGGAGTGGAGACCCTGCTGATAGCAGAAGGCTCTGCTTAAATGGGACAATTGAGATTTACCCAAACAAAGACTCAGTGGGGACCACATATGCTCTTTACTGACTTCCAGGATCGAGAAGAAAACACTGTGTGGTGTACGCTGTTTGTAACATGTTTCTTTTATTTGTTCGACACTTACTGAATAACTATCATGGGCTAGATGATGTGTTAGAATTTAGTAGCTGAAAAGTATGAAGCTGGCAGGAGCACTGACTATAAGAAAATTAACAGTAGGAAATGTGTCAATTATCTTTGATAAGTTTTATACTTCTGGGGGTGGCATTTTTTTATTCTAATATGAACAGAATACTAAAGAGTTCTAAATATTTGAAAACTTAAAACATTAAGTATTAGAAGATGTAGAATAATTTGTATGTGTAAATTATTCCATCTTTAAAAATGTGTGTGTTGTGTGTATGTGCATATGCCACATGTGAAAATGTCCACAGAGGCCAGGAGAGGACATTGGATCTCATGAAGACAGAGTTACAGGGCTGTGAGCAGCCTAAAATGGGTTCTCAGAACTGAACTGGGATCCTCTGCAAGGGGAGTAAGCACTCTTAAGCACCTGGCTATTGCTCCAGTCTGATAAATAACAGTCTTTAAGATGCTATTTGGGGGACTCAAAGGGAAAGAGCAAAGCAACTAAAGTTTCCTATGCAGCATCCACTAATCCAGTTTCCCCAGCGTCCTGATGGAAGCCCTGGGTGTCTTCCTGTCTGGCAGGCACAGCTTTGAAACTGAGCAGCCATTGAGCCACAGCCTCACATGGTTCAGAGCACAGCAAACAAGGGATTGCCACTGGGAGCCCCACAGACAGCAGGCAAGAAGAGCTGTGTACACCGGTTGCGGCTGCGAAATAACCTGCTCTTGTTGTGAAGACAAGGAACAAGGGACAAGGAGGTGCCTGAGAAAGCGAGCTGCTTTCTCAAATGATCAAACAAGCAGCCGAAGTCACAATTACAAAGTCACAATTATGTCCAGCGGGGGTGTAATTCATAACAAAAGGTGGCATCTTCAGCATTCCTAAGAGTGGCAGCAATTGCTGCTGAGTACTGAGAAACAAATCTGTTTTGAAAACCTCCTTTTAAAAGAATGAACCAGTTCTTGGCACCCAAATGATGGCTGCACATTTCCTTGTCCAATCCTCCACTCCAATTCAGAACACCGTGGAATTATTTAAAAGCAACATCTCTCCTCAGGAGGCCCGAGGATCCTCACTCTTTAATTAGATGCATGCTTCTGAAGAGCACATTCTCTACATCCACAGGGGGTGGTAGATCCAATTCAGTCTTATGAAAAATCTTAGGAAATTTCTTGGGATGCTACATGTTGTCAAAATGAAAAGGACAAAATAATTCTCTCTTCTGGGCTCTGAAATTTATCATTATCTTTCTCCATGGTAAAATTTACCCCAAATTAGTCAAGTACAATTTACCTACCTTGAAGACTTTGTTCTGGGAATGAATGTTCTAATTAAGTTAGTTTTTGACCAAGCCCAGATGTTTTGAGCCAGGCAAAACAAAGCAGAGGCATGGGGGAAAACATATTCAGGGAACATGTGTTTTTTCATATAGAATAATTTCCCAAATATTTAATTTAGTGCTGAATATTCAGTATTATGGACATAACTTTTAGACCCACCAAGACCTTGGAGGAGGCAGTGATACCTGGCATCTGACCTACATTCAGTATATGGTAACAGTATACAGCATTCAATGTATAGTAACAGTATGCAGCATCAATGTATAGTAACAGTGCTTGATTGACAGCCACACTGAAGAGTGGGAACAGGGAAGCACTAACTGCAGGAACTCAGGGTTCCGTGGTTTCACGTATGAGAGAAATGAAGCCTCCAAAGGCTGAGGAACACATCCTCAACTGTGGTGGGGTTGGCGATAGACTGGCAAGATCAGTTCCTGGTGATGAAATTGGAGAGTGAAAAAGCTTTTTTTTAAATGTCCTAGAAATATACAAAAAGGCAAAGTGTATGCCGAGGACCACAGAGTGTCTTCTAATGGCATAAGAGGTCACTTAGGATTGAGGGGATGATTTAGTGCCAACTACAAACCCTGTACTGCACTGAGGAGAAATCTTTAATTCTCTAAATAGGGTCTCTCACGAGCCCCTAGGAGGTGACTGTGGGGCTCCTTTGGCCGTCACTGTTTTCCTGAAGGGTTCTCTTCCTCACAAGGTTACAGCTTCTATGGGATGGGGGAATCTCAATACACTACGGTTTAA
Source organism: Ellobius talpinus (assembly GCA_001685095.1). NCBI lineage: Eukaryota > Metazoa > Chordata > Mammalia > Rodentia > Cricetidae > Ellobius > Ellobius talpinus. The sequence continues at coordinate 7,790 of LOJH01027443.1, forward strand.
AATGAAATGCTTAGGCTGGCCTTGGATTATCAATTATGTCTACAAAGGGATTCAGGGCACGTATATCTGAGGTCATTTGATGTTGATGGTGTTGGATGGAGACAGATTCTGCCTATACTACTCAATATTTCAGGGTGGTTTCCTTTGATGTGTGGGAGAGAGGCCGTTACCATGGAAAGGACAGTGTGAGGCTGAACTTCTGATCAGGTAGATGCTTGGGCGATGGCCACTGTGGACATTCCACCAAGGATTAACATTCTTTTCTTCAGTGCCCAGGGCCTACAGTTGGTGGCAGTGCTGGTTGGAGTATACAGCCTTATGTAAAACACGGCTCTCTCATATCCTTTATTTCCTTTTCTCCACTTCCCAAGCTGAGATCTGGGGGGTGGGGTGGGGGGAGGCTAGAAAGCTTCTATTAATCAATAGTTCTGTAAAGGTTTCGGTCTAAGTTGGCTTCAAGCCCCAGGCCTCATCTATAGTAGCTTTTGAGGATCTCATAGATCTCTGACATTCTTTCTCCTTGCCAATCAGTGACAATCACCTCCTGCCTGGAGTATCCATGGTAACACTTGTGGGAAAGGGACTCTTTAGGCTAATTGCCTGGGGTGGGGCAGGAGGATGTACAGAGAGAGACCTGTATGCTGGCCTTAGACAGGCTGAAATGAAGCCCCTACTACAGCTTCTTAAAGCCAAGAGGCTATGTTCTTTCTTATGCAAAAGCGTCCTGTGGCTCTGGGAATATCACTGTCCTATTTCTGGCTAGTGGAACAGACAAGGCAACTCTACAAGCAGCTTCACTTTGGGAGGGTATGCTTACACACCGGCAGACTCAGGGTAGCTTTTGTTCTCTTTCCGGAGGTAAAAGCAAGGGACAGGTTTCCAACATCAGCCAGAGTGTGCCGCACCAGCTGTCTGAAAGAACTGGGTCTGAGGTGTTACTTTACGCCTCAGGAGTTTAATTTCCCAATGCGGGGTTGGGTACCAGCTTCCTTGTATGGTACAGTAGATGGATTGATGGCCCATCCAAAAAACGCCCACACCGGGATCCCCAGAAACCTCCGATGGGTTACCTTTCAGAGGGAAAGGGACTTTGCAGCTACCCATTAAGGTTCTTGAGAGACTGGAGACTATCTTGGGCTGCCCACGTGGGACCACAGGAACCACAAGGGTCCTTACGTAAGGAAGGCAGAGTCAGAAGGAGTCTGGAAGATGCTATGCTGCCAGGTCTTAAGATAGAAGAAAGGGCCGTGAGCCAGGAAAGGCAGGTGGCTACTAGAAGCTGGAAATGACAAGAAAACAGATGTTTTTCTAGAATGTCCTCAAAGAACCCGGTCCTGCTGACACCTCACCGATCTCAAGAAGACTAAGGGACACATATGCGCTGTTTTATACCATTGGTTTTGTGGCAACTTATTGCAACAGTAGAAGTCTAATACATTAGGTGCATGTGTACTGTTGCCTCAGGAGAGCAGGGTCAGTGTTCGTCTGATGGTGATGGGTAGTGTAGTGTAGGATACAGTCTGTTTAACTGCCTTGGGGTGAGTGATTCTTTTTCAATGTATGACTTTATAGTGAAACATAAAACAAACAGATGTGTGTGTGTGTGTGTGAGTGAGTGTGTACATGTTTGTACATGCATGTGGAGGGCAGAGGTGGACATGTCTTTATATTTTTAGACAGACTCTCTCAATGAGCCTGGATCTCATTAACTGGTTTAGATCAGCTGACCAGCAAGCTTGAGGGATCCTCATCTCTGCCTTCCTGTGCCATGCTTACAGGCATGTGCCACTGGGCTCTGCTCTTCTGTGTGTTCTGAGAACCTGAATCTGGGTCTTCATGTTTGTGCAACCTGTTTATTAGCTGAGCCGCCTCCCAGCCCCACGATGAATAGTTTCATATGATTTCTGTTATATTTCACTATCCCCAAATATTTTCTGACTTTCATGTAACGGCCATTCTTTCTGGACCTTTTGGTTGGACAATGAGGGGCGCTCTTGGCAGCCTGGCACAAAATTAGTAAGGTGGTGGCTCTTGGCTCATTTGTTTGTGTTTACTTCGTGATGTGGCTACAAAGCCTGAAATATGCTTGGCATGGCCTGGGGGCTCTGGAGGACATGCCGACTTTTAAATGCTTTAGATCGATACCTTTCCAAATTTTACTACTTACTTTTTAAATTTTCACAGAAGGCTCTCAGGATCTGATGTTGGGGGAGGGGTATTCTTTTTATCTCTTCTCATTATTTTCCTGCTTGCTCAATGCCCTCAACTTCCCCATATTTTTATATACATATATGTATATATGTGTATGTGTATAAACCTATCTGTCTGTCTGTCTGTCTGTCTGTCTGTCTGTTTATCCAGGATTTTATGTAGCACAGGCTCACTTAACTCACTCTGTGGCCAAGGAAGATCCTTACCTCTGGACTCTCTTACCTTTCTCTCCCATGTGTTGGGATTACAGGTCTGTGCCACCACATCTGACTCCCAGCCTTCACTTTAATGTGCTGCTGGGGTCTTAGCAATGAGTCAATGAGTTCATGACTCCCAGGTGCAAACTGGGCACCTAGAAATCTACGAGCCTGGACTTTGTATCTTTCCCCCGCTGCTAACCAGAGACCATTCTTCTTACTTCGTCATCAGTTCAAGATGACACTCTAGACTGCAGGGCAGACAGTTTAAAGAGGAGGGGCACCACATGCTGCTATCTGAGCAAGCTGCCGGGGAGTGTGCAAAACAGCAGAGAGGCCCCAGATTCCTAGGAGCGGGCTGGACTTTGTGCTTTGTGCCATCTCTGGGAACAAGGGGCTAAGCTGGTTTCCTAGAGTAACTGAGACACTCTGCTAGTTAGAGCTTTGGAGCGATCAGATTTACTGTTGGTGTCAGTTCAGGTAGATTTGGGAAGTTTTTGCCTCATACATCACAGTTCTAAAAATCTGCTTGGATTTCTCTCCCTCTACATCTTTTCTGGGAAGTCCTCCCCCACCTCCTTAGAGCTCACTACCCCCCCATGTGTTGTAACTTATTTCACATGGCTATTAGTATGAACCAATCGCAATAGTAATCTATGAACAAATAAGGTCAAATTCTTTTAGAAACATTTTTATTTTTAGAAGCGACTATCTGTTATTTTAAACCTTAAGGTAGTAGAATCAAGGTGGCACACTACTCTGGAATGATCGACACGCTCCTGGTATACAGTCTATCTGGAAGTAATTTGGAAACACAGGCCAAGGGCCTTTAAAATGCCCAGAAGCAGTTCTACACCCAAGATCCTGCCCAGATGAACCTCTATAGAGACCAGAGTTAAAGAGACTAGAATAAAGAGTCGGTTCTGTAGAGGTCTCAATCCTATACTTTCTTCTGAAGGGGCAAGTGAGGGGCAGCTCCTACTCCCCCAGAAGACTGCCAAACGTGAGCACTAAAAAGCTCCCAGGTCTTGAGACGCTCAGCAGAGCGGAGTCCCAGGAAATATTTCTTTCCAGGTAGCCCCTAGCCTCAGGAATGTTACCTGTGCTCCACTCCAGATTATGGCAAACAAACAGAAGGTACTATTGGTGCAGGCAGGCAGAGGGAAATTACGGGAAAACAAAAGGAAGTTCCTCACCAGCTCTCAGCCCTGCCTGATTGTTTTTGGTGGGGGTGCAGCCTGTCACACAGAACAAGCCTCAGAACAGTGCGTGAAGAAGGCCTTGGTACATAATGGTTTCTACACTGTTTTACAGATGACTTTAAAGGCAGGGTATGGTCAGGATAGCCATTCAATGAGTTAATTAAAATAAATACAACCATGTTTATGGACCTTATTTTAAAATCTCATTAAAATTCTTCAAAATCTTTGGTTTGCTTGTTTTATTTTTATTTATTTATGTATTTATTTATTCCATTACTTGCATATGGTGTGAGGGGAGGCACTGACATGCCTGTGTGGACAGAGGACAACTTTCCTGAGTAGGCTCTCCCCTTCTACACAGGGGTCCTGAGGACCAGAACTCAGTACTCAGGCTAGAGGGCAGGTGCCCTTCCCTGCTGAATCACTCTGTCAACCCCATTTCATTAAGATTTGCAGCTGCTTACACTTACATTTCTTCCTAAGCGAGGATAATTTGGTTTCGATTGGGACTGGCCTCATTCATGTGGCAGTCCTGGATCCATCCCAGAAATCTGCTTTCAGGGGCCTGACCTAACTTGAACTCAGGTGACACTGCTTTGTCCATTAGCTTCAATTATGTTGTGTTGTTTTCGGATCAATTTTCTTAAGTATCGTTGTCTTTCTTCTCTTTGCAGATATGTGTATGTTTCTTTAAGATCCATCCCCTCACTAGCCTGGAAGCTCCACCCAGCAAAGGAGCAGGACCTCCTCCAAAGTTTCTACCCACTGTGTAGTACCATGGGCGCTTATCTGACACTCTCTGATAGACAGACAGACAGAAACGTTTGACTTTGAGGGGGAAAAGAACAGAATTCACAACAAAGCACACATCTGATTCCCCTGTGCAATGTCACTTCTAGGCCAGCAGAAGGTGTTGTGACCGAGTATTAGTGGCAAATGACTTAAACCGCATAATACATATGTGACGTTAACTTGGACTTGCTGTCACATATGAAATCTACCCTTCTTAGATACAGACCTTGGCTCTGACGTTTGGGAAGAAGTTGCTTCTTGCTAAGAAGGATGTAAAGGACTCTATCACAGCCAAAAGCTAGAACAAATCACCCCCCACCCCAAACCAGCAAAATAAACAAACAAACAACAACAACAGGTTAAAGTATAAGTGCAACAGATTCTCAAATATCTAGGATGGCATTTTCTCTCTGCCCTTTAGACAACCAAAACGGATGTAGCGAGGTGGGCTTTCTCTATTGTAATGGATTGGTTGAGTCTCCTTTGAAAACGACAATTCGCTACATTTCCCCTAAATTCCTAAGTCTTGTGTCACTACTTAGCGGAGGGAGAACAAACAGAACAAACCCGAGGATGGAGAAAGTAAGTGTGCGAACTTTATTTCATCATGAGTGAGTCCCTTCTGGGCAGGAACAGAGACCAGGGTTACCTATATGGTGGTTGGGTTGGCTCATCATCACATACATACCTTATATTTGCACATAATATATATAAAATTCATGGAGGAATGGATTTCTACAACACAGTTTCTTTGTTTGTAGAGAACGTGTTCCATTAGTTTCACTTAGAAAATGACCCCCAAGTCTGTGACTGTGGTACTGGGGGTCGCAGGTCCACATCCTGTAACTAATAATAGACACCAGTATCTCATGAACATTGAAAGGGACTAAGAAATGACACCTTCCTGCAGGATGAAAGGACAGACAGAAGTACTCAGGGGGCTGTGTTAGTAACTGGTTTGAGCATAATAATGTGAGTTCTATAACCTAGCTCTAAGGGAAACAGTTTTCATATAGTTCCGTTGACAGATAGTAGAACACGGCCACAGTTTCTCCCTGCTCTGCGTCCATGCACACCCCCATGTCATCACGCCACCTTCAGGGCCCTGGGGAAACGTGGCCAGCACCATCAAGGCCTTCTGCATTGCTTCTAGAAAGAACTTTTGGAGGCCCTTAGCATTTAGTGTGGTATTTTGGGAAAAGAGGCAAGGGTTCTTAAGCTGGTAGGTCATCCCAGGAAGAAATTGCTAAAATGTTAAGTCTGGGCAGAGAGCTAGATGTGATGTCACTGCCATCTCTGTGGGTTCAGGCCATGTGAGTATTTGGTCCTTTACAGAGCCTCTTTGTTGAATAGCTTCACCCACCCCTTCTACCCCTCCCCAAAGCATTGCTTTCACAGCTCTGGGAATTTCACCCTTGCTGTGGGATTCAGAGTTGTGCTTGTTTTGAACCATGTGGACCGTTTTAGGGGTGACTGACACATGGCGAGGCATGTGGAAGGTAGGAGAAACCAGCACAGTATTTTTAGCTAACAAAGTCAACATCTTGAACAAATTCAGCATCAGAGATTAGTTGTGAAGAAGGCCTAGGGGGTAGGAGGTAACTTCCACGATTAAAACAACACCCCAAAGTCTCAAAATGCTTTGGCACCAGCCAGACATACCCTTCATAGGTTTAGTCTCATGTGCTCCCGCTGCTTGTAAAAATACAAAAAACAAAAAACAACCATTAAAGCCTCAGAGGTTACACCAGGCCATCAAATGCACGCCTCTTCTAGACAGATTGTCTCTGATGACCAGAATATCTAAAGTACAGACAAGAATCAAATGTCCTCTAGAGAAACAATGTTGTACAGTGGCCCCAGGCAGCCTAACCACCCCTAGAGGGACGGGCAATGACCCACATGATGAGGTAAAGCAGAGTTGCCGGTCTCTTCCTGTTTGGTGCCCACAGGAAATCTCAGTACTGGTGCCGATGGCCTGGGCTTTGGGCAGGAAAGGAAGTAGTCCGGGCTGGTTAAGCCGGAAGTGGTCAACAGGCTCTAGCACCCATACCCACCGCCGCCAAGATGTTCCAATCCTACGGATCTAAAGTTGGAAAGAATCTATATCCCAGCCCTGTCAGGAGCAAGCAAGAGCTACAAAGACATGGAGAATCATCTGGGCAAAAGTGGCCACTGAGGTGGCTTCGTGGAGAACGGGAGCCTGCTCTAGGGCTTAAGTATCTCCATCTTAGACACCAGGGCACATTCAGGCTTTCACGTTCTGCTTCTTCCACTGTAGCTTAGAGCGTTAGCAAAGGAAGCCATGGGAACTGCTGATGTGGAGTCTCTGGTTTGCTCACATCCACATCTCATGGGCCTTCTAAAGGCGGGAGAGGGGGCAGTGGCTTTGGGGCCGGAGACAGTGCAAGTCATGGAAAAACTTGAGGGATGTGGCTCTGATGGGGTTACCTCCAGGCTGCCAGCCACGTTAGATGCCACGTAGTTCCCGCTCTGAGGGATACTGCTGAAGGGCCTTACCCTCAGACGTCTGGAGGACCAGTGTCTTGCTGTAGGGGCTGACTCCTGTTTTGTTGAAGGCCTTGACGCGAGCATTGTACGTGCTATTGAAGTGAAGGCCGTCCACAGTGCACATGGTTTCTTTTCCAACATACACTTCCTGTCAACAGAAAAGGGGACCCCACTGAATATGAACCCCAAGAGGGATGGATTCTGCTCAGTGGTCAGGAGCACAACTTTAGTATCTGCCTGATCCAGACTTGAATTCTATGAACTATTGGGCTGTTCAATTTATTGCTTAAGGCCTCACTTACCTAATCTGTAAAATGGGGACATTGATACCTTCTTTTCAAGATGGGTGTGAGGGCAATCTAACTTTAGATTTATAGTGGGCTTAGTTGCTTAATAGTGATCCACAGCTAGTATTTGAAAAACTGTAATTGGGAATCTTTGGCTAAGATTATGCTTATGCTTGGTGTTTCTAGAGAACGTCACCTTTATCCATCAGTGTGGTTTGTAAAAAGTGTTTTTTTAAAACATGAAAACGTGAGGGTAGTCTGTAGGCTGTGTTCCTAATTTCAGGAACTATCACAAGGATTATTCTTAAAGGCATTGGAATGGAGGTTTTTCACCACAGTACAGAGGGAAGGGGCGGGGGTGGGGAGAATGACATTTCAAAGGCTTAAAATAAAGCCTAGCATAATGCATTTTCAGCCATAGGTTAGGCATTGGCTTCCCTCCTCAGCTGTATACTTTGCAAAGTTAGGCTGACATCATGGCGAGAACAATTTACATTCAAGGCACAAGTTAAAGTGGCAGCTCCTGCTCAAGGTCTTGGAGGACCCATGGACTGGCTCATTACTGCCGCAGTGTTAGGAAAATCTGCATGTTATGTTCGCTCATTCGGGGATTCTGAACACCTGTGCATATGGAATTTCCTATGCATCTTATTACAATATGACTTTTGTTCCCATAGGTCCCTGAAGTAGAGTCTGAGATTATGCATTTTTAACAAGTTCCCAGGTAAAGACAGAATAAATAGATGGGCCTTTGTCATAGCCTAACAGAAGGGTGACCCCTTATGATGGCTATGGAGTAAGTGGAAGGGACCCAGATGTGAGAGCCATGGTTTGACTAGAAGGAACAAGAGGCTGATTTCTTTTAATCCTGGGCCTTTAGGAAGGAAGGACTAGCTGGTGCTATGATTCTGAGTGTAATGTCTTTGAAAGGATAGATAGCTGGAGAAGAAACTTAGCTGTGAGAAAATATGTTGTTTAGTTTAAATGTTAAGTTTAAGCTGGGTTCAATGTGTCAGAGTTGAAAATTCTCCACAGGTAGAAATGTGAGCCTATCAGATAAGATGTGTGGATAAAAGAGATGGAAGGGGAGTGAGTGCTCAGAGAGGGAAGGGAGTGAGTGCTCAGAAAGGGAGTGAGTGCTCAGAGAGGGGTGGGGAGTGAGTGCTCAGAGAGGGGTGGGGAGTGAGTGATCAGAGAGGGATGGGGAGTGAGTGCTCAGAGAGGGAGGGGAGTGAGTGCTCAGAAAGGGAGTGAGTGCTCAGAAAGGGATGGGGAGGGCTCAGCACACATGCATGTAAGGCAGCAGGAGGAACATGAGACCTTGGGATGGCAGTAGCCTTCAATGATATTTAGATATGATGCTGTTTCCATGCCTGTCAACACATATGTAAATAAAGGCTTCCCTACCAAAGGAGAGAACTTGAGGATAAGTGTAGAAGACTGGGGTGCAGTAGGTAGAAGGCAAGCTGTGTGTGTGTGTGTGTGTGTGTGTGTGCACGTATGCACATGTGTGATGGCTATTTTGGTTGTTAGCTTCACTACATCTGAAATAAACTAAAACCCCAAAATGGCTGGGCACAGCTGTGAGGGATTTTTTCTTAATTAAATCATTTGAAGTGGGAAGACCCATCTCTAACCTGGGCCACACCTCCTGCTGGCAGCCTATATCGAAGTGGAAGAAGAAAGCCTTTCTCATTGTCTGCTTGCTTTCACCCTCACTAGCAAGTCCATTCCATCATGGGCATCAGAGCCTACTTCTTCAGGATTCCAGCGTGTACTGAAGACCAGCTGAGACATCCAGCCTTGTGCACTGAACAACTACTAGATACTTGGACTCTCCATTCATAGCCAGCCATTGTCGGATTAGCTGTACACAGCCTGTAAGTCATTCTAATAAATCTCTTCCCTATATTAAGGGTAGCCTGAGAGTCCAGCTCTTCAGGGATACCTCCAGAGTCGAGGAGGAGATCCACTGTGAAGTGAAACTGAGTTTAAAAGTTGTCTATCTGAGAGACACGGAATGAACTCACACACATGCTGTTCTAGGCACACTCTTTATTCTGTTAGTGCCAAGTCTACCTCTACAGCTTCTAGCTCTCCTTCATTTCAAATCTCTGCTCTAATTCTTTCTAGCTCTGATTCTCTCTTGCTACTTTGTTCATCTAGCTTAAATATATTTATACAGGAGGCTTGAAGCAAAAAAAAAGTTATAAGAGTTACACCTCATTGATTGTAGCACACTCCTTGGTAAGAAGCCAGGCACCATTTACCATGGCAATTCAAAGTTTCAAGGTTCCAGGTGTAAGACTGTGACCAGAGGCCACAGTGCCTGGTGAGACAAGCTGCAGAGAGATCTGTGCAGAGAGACAGGTCTTCTCAGCCAGGCCTGGCAAGCAAAGAACTGGCCTGACTTTTTAGGTTGCTTTGTGTTAATAACCTTGGGTAGACATCTGCAACTCTGCTCTTGTGTGTATCTGTAAGGTTTTTAGCATAAGATCCATTTACAGAAACATTAAGTCTATTTTGAACTTGCTCTGAGGTGACAATGAGCTAATTGTGTGTAGTTTGAGTCAAAGGAACAAACAGCCTTTTAAGTGTCTTACAGTCCTTGTGGGACAATAGATGTAGTTATGAAGTATATATCCTATACATCAAA